>JAODXP020000018.1:31788443-31855943 GCA_027497455.2 Sardinella longiceps | reverse complement strand
CGCTTTCAGTATTAACAGATCTCTGGCCAGTTCTGGTCTATTTTGACATCGTAGTGGAGCTTAATGGTAATGGAGCTTAAAATTTGTTCAAGGACCCCTCTTGATCGCAACAAAATTGAGCTATTTGTTCATTCAGACGCAACAGTAAAATAGGCATGCAATTGCATTTGGCAAAATTTGACAGTGCAGAAGCGGTTTTCTGTTGGCCTACTGTTTTAAAAATACCCAAGGATAGTGTTTTAGTACTATTTCTATCCCTGAAAGGCAAGTTTGTGTTTTGTCACAAACCTTTTTCAAAGTCCCCCTGGCAATGTGCTGCAGAGCCCAGTTTGAGAAACAGTGATGTATATTCTGGCCATGATGGAGATATCCTAGTGGTGGAATCTTTCAATTCCCCTCTGCACACGATAGGATATAACTATGACCAGAGCCTAGAATACCCATCCTATGACTCTGGCTTCAACCAAACAGAACAACGAACAAGCCGATTCAAACAACGTTAAGACCACCCAACAACTCCCTGCCCACGGAGCATTTTGATTGGTTCCCGCCACAGAGGACTGAATATCACAGCTCCTTATGGCTGATGGCTAGATGTATTCGCTGAACAAAACAATTTGCAACTAGAGTACGTCTAGATTTCTAAGCTAGTCTGAAGGGGGATTAAGGAACAAGCAGACAATGGCTAAGGGTTGGGTTGTATGTGTGTGTGTGTGTGTGTGTGTGTGTGTGTGTGTGTGTGTGTGTGTATGCGCAGTAGGCTGTGAGTCAATGATTTTTTTGTTTTTTTTTTTTTTTTTTTTCAGAATCCATCCTGAAAGCAGCTGTGCTGCTTATTTTCAACCAGCCAAAAAAAAAAAAAACCTCACACTGCTGTTCCTGGAACTCCACTGGCATCAAATTCAAATCACTAATGATGGCCTATAGAGGGACTGATGGATCCGCTCTCAGATATCTATCCTAATGCCAAAGTTTGCCTTTCAGTCACTTCCTTCATCCAAGGAGCATTATCTAGCACAGCCAACACCTTGCACAGGACAATCCAAGCTCTTCTCTTCTTTTCTCTATTGTTCTACGCAGATGGAATAGCCTTTCAGGTAGCCTACTACTAGAGCAACAGGCAACTCACTCAACCTTCAAGAAATTCTTGAAAACCCAGCTCTTCCAAGTGTGCCTCTTGCCCTTGCCTCTTGCACTGATATGTTTTTGTTTCTAGGACAGAGAACAGCAAATCTCTAGTCATGAATACAAATCAGAGCCCATAGTGCTTTGGTTTCATTTAATATTAAGAGAAAAATTCAATTAGTCGCTGTGAAGAAAGACACTCCCCGCTCTCTTGTGTCAAGCTTTTCTGGCGCCAAATTAAAGGAGTACATTAAGCAGCCAAATCATACAATGGAGAGCACACAAAGCTCCATTAATGCCCCACTCTCTTAGCTTTGTTTATCTGTGTCAATACCTTTTGTAATGGGTTGCTTTAAGCATGTTGGGAATTTGAGCGAGATAAAGCATACAAGTAGTGAAGAGAGGTAGCAACTGATAGTGAGAGAGTGAGAAAGAAAGAGAGAGAAAGTGAATGAGAGAGTGAGTGAGGAAGAAAGAGAGAGATAGAGAGTGGGAGAAAGAGAGAGAGAGGATTTGGGTAAAGACTCCTCAGCCTGCGGCGAGACAGCATTTTAAACACCGCACCGAAACAAATATGTCATCCGCTGATATACTCACTGAACAAAACGCAGCCCCGAGGACTCTCTCTGGAGCCCAATCGCTTGTCTTTATCTTAATGCTAGATGTCTTCACTAAGACTCCAAAAATATAGTTCTATTACATCACTTACTGGAGTTACAGGGCCTACTCTATAGGTTCTCAGGTATAATCCGGCGTGAATCAACACCTAGCCCTGCTGTTTTATACTGCTAAACGCTACTGAAAGCCACCTCATGATAAAATTTTGTACAGTTTTTGTGAGTTTGCGAAACGGCAGCTAACACTAGCTGAATGAGGCATGTCAAAAACGAAACCTAATCGATTTCCTTTTGTTTTGAAATGCCCCATTCTGTTAACGTTAGCTGCCGTTTCGCTATCCCAGTCTGCCTTGCATGAAATCCAGTCATTGGGATGGCTAACAATAGTGCTTGGCATTACAAAACAGTAGGACTACGTGTTGATTCACGCCGGCTTTCTCCTTTAAGTAAATTTTGGGACAATGCACCAAATAAAAGCTTAGCCTGGTCATAACCAGCCCTTTCAAAAAGATTGGATCAGCCCTTGACGGATAGCCTATCGTATTCTAGCGTTGCATTCTTCAACGCTTACTGATTGGCCAGGATGTGATGCATCCTAAAGGCCAATTCAGACTGAAGATCCGCGACGAGACGAAACGGTTTTAGAGAGTAGTTGCGGCGGTGTGAATCAATCGTCGCAGGTTGTTGCAAGCAGTTGCAAGCCGTCGCAAAAGATTTAACATGTCAAATCGCAGTTTCTGAGTTTTAGAACGTCCAGGTTTTTAGAACGTAGCAGCCCGTCTCATCGCGGATCTTTGGTCTGTAGGCACCTTAAGCGAACGAGGCCAATGGCCAGAATCCCAGACAAAGTATACTACAGGGAGATGAGAATCGAGCAGAATTACATAGGAAGGCAATGGCCAGGCTAACCAAAGCTATAGCTCATTCATCAAAAGCTCATTCATTCATACTGAATGGCTGACCAGCAATGTGATGAGATGAGTGATTATTATCTCAAATACAACAGGGTTGATTAACCAAGCTGGCCTCAAGGAAGACAATTTTGTCGATTAGATTAGATTAGATTAGATTATCTTTCTAAATTATGATCACAACCAACCCTCAGTCAGCAGCCTACAAGCTTCACTCAGCACTCATCCTGACAACCCAATTTGTTGTTCAGCGTTAATGTGGAAGCTTTTGTTTAGTTTCTTTTGTGAGTCAAAGTGTTGAGGAGAAAGAGGAGAGGCAGTGAGAGGAGACGTTTCCCCCACGCTGCTGCAGTGCCAACATATCAGTATCTGTGACAGGCTTTGAATGCCCTGATGGTCTGGCCCTCATAGAGCTGACCTTTTAACCGTGTGTGTGTGTGTGTGTGTGTGTGTGTGGATGTGTGTGTGTGTGTGTGTGGATGTGTGTGTGTGTGTGTGTGTGTGTGTGTGTGTGTGTGTGTGTTTGGGAAGCGGAAGAGTGGAGAAGCAGCGTGCTGAAGACAGGATTGCTCTCTAATGGGGCTGACAAGGGCAGCTTTGACAGGCTCAGTCTGCACTGAGGGGCCTCATTGTGCCAGTTCTACATTTCCTCTCTTGGCTCAGGGGTGTGTGTGTGTGTGTGTGTGTGTGTGTGTGTGTGTGTGTGTGTGTGTGTGTGTGTGTGTGTGTGTGTATGTGTGTGTGTGTGTGTGTGTGTGTGTGAGTGCTATGAACGTTTGTGCATGAGGGTTTTCGCTTTTGTGTGTGTTTGAGTGTGTGTCTGTTTTTTTCTGTAGGTCTGTGTATGAAAGATAGGGTTTGCCTAAATGTGTAAATGTGTGTGTGTGTGTGTGTGTGTCTATCAATATTCATGTGTGAGTAAGTGTGTGTTACACACACAGAAAGAGATGTCGACAGAGAAAGGGAGAGAGAAAGAGAGAGGGAGAGAGAGAAGGAAGAGGAGGAAAGAGAGGGAGGTGAAATGAAGAGTAAGTAGAAAGTGGAAGTGTGTATTGAGTGAGTGTGTGTGTGTGTGTGTGGAGTGAAAATGTCTCTTGGAGAGAATGTGTGTATATTGAGTATGTGTGTGTGTGTGTGTGTGTGTGTGTGTGTGTGTGTGTGTGTGTGTGGAGTGAAAATGTCTGTTGGAGAGAATGTGTGTATATTGAGTATGTGTGTGTGTGTGTGTGTGTGGAGTGAAAATGTCTGTTGGAGAGTATGTGTGTATATTGAGTGTGTGTGTGTGTGTGTGTGTGTGTGTGTGTGTGTGTGTGGAGTGAAAATGTCTGTTGGAGAGAATGTGTGTATATTGAGTGTGTGTGTGTGTGTGTGTGTGTGTGTGTGTGTGTGTGGAGTGAAAATGTCTGTTGGAGAGAATGTGTGTATATTGAGTGTGTGTGTGTGTGTGTGTGTGTGTGTATATTGAGTATGTGTGTGTGTGTGTGTGTGTGTGTGTGTGTGTGTGTGTGTGTGTGTGTGGAATACCCCAGGGCTCCTCATATCTGACCTCCCATGGGTCCTAATCAGGACTTCCTTCCAAAATGCCTGAAGAAAAGTGTCAGTGCCGCCGTGCTGTCATCCTGAGGGTTCTCATCCAATCACGGCCCACGACTCTCTGACTACCGCCGCGACAGTAACGACATGGTGGCAACGGCGACGTGAGTCTGCTGAAACTCATTAATGCCACCCAACGCCACGCTATCTGCCCCAAACTCCCACACATCAAAGCGGGATTGAGGAGCTCTTTCAAGACGCGGCAGCTTTGAGTTTTGTCTGGGTTAGAAGTCATTTAGTTTGGTTTAGGGAGAGATGCTGCACACGGGGAGATTGCCCTCCTTCAGTGTGTGTGGTGGCACACACACACACACATACACACACACACACACACACACACAGCTTTCAGATGGAAATGCAGCAAAAGTGGAGCGCATAGACTTTCTATCCCACACACAGTCACTTTCTCTTTCTCACACACGCATACACACACACTGATACATAGCCTCTATCTCTCTCTCTCACACACACACACACACACACACACACAAATAGAGATCCATAGCCTCTCTCTCTCACACATTCATCACCTCCCTGTCTCTTACACGGCATGCGCACATACATACACACACACACACACACACACACACACACACAGCCCCCAAATGGCTGGTGTGTTTGTAGGTCAGAAGGTAGGCTGCAGCACATCTGTCTGGGCTTAAAACCTTTGGGCCTTTAATTAGTGTGTGTGTGTGTGTGCGTGTGTGTGTGCATGTGTGTGTGTGTGTGTGTGTGCATGTGCGTGTGTGTGTGTGTGTGTGTGTGTGTGCGCAGCTGTGTTAAAAAGGGTTTAGTGTGAGTGTCGTATATGAGGCTGAGGCTGTGTGTTTGTGTTTGTGTCTGTGTACGTGTGCGTGTGTGTGTGTGTGTGTGTGCGCTCTTCATGTGAGCTTATGTTTGTTGGCCCCGCAGAATCATTCCAGCTGAATGACCTTCTCCAGAGAGAGAGAGAGAGAGAGAGAGAGAGAGAGAGAGAGAGAGAGAGGTCGGCAGAGTCTATTAATACAAACAAGATTCGCAGATCTCAAGTTCCCGCTCTCTGCCAAAAGCTTTTAAGGACACCTTTATTTCCGTCCGTTTTGTTGAAATTTTTATCAGCCATCTGCTGCTCTTTCATTGGGCTGAGGCGGGGAAAGGGGAGAAGGCAAGGCAAGGCAAGGCAAGGCTGCTCCCCTTCTCTTCTCAACAAAGTCATGGCTCTGCCCTACTCATGAATCCACAACATAAGGCTCTGTCACAAGTTTGGATTTTACAGTAAAAACAGGAAGTATTTGTCATCGAGACAAGACACAAATAGAAGCATGGTAATGAGTGAAATAATGCTGTGAGATATTTCAACATTAACAGTATAAGATTCAGTGTATAATCCATGTGCAGTAGCCTGGCAAGCCATCGTACAACATTACAGTCTGGCATCGATAGATAGTCCGAAATCAATCATGGGCAGAACAAGGCAGGTATCTTTCAAACTGCTTCTGCACGCAATAGATAGCCTATGACCAATCAGAGGAACAATCAAGAAGAAACACCAATTCTAAAGACCATTGTTTTCGGTGAATACCGCCGTAAACACATAGAGCGTTCTGATCAGTGAACACCAACGGGGTCCAACCAATCAAATCACCTATGGCTTGCTACTGGATGTACCTACTGGCTGAGCATTCATTTATGTGGCGGCCCAACGAAGACACTTCAACCACCATAGTACCAGGCATGCACCCCTGTTCATTCCTACCCTATACATACATACAGTACTGTAGACATATATACAGTACCTAAAGTACCTTACAGAATAATCTAATGAAAACAACAAGAGGAATGTTGTACCGTCTTTGCAACCTTTATAAAATATGTCTCCCCCATTTGACATCATTAGTTACTGTCTGGCCACCATCATACGCATAATGAACTTTTATCATGCCTTTATTTTGTTCTTTTAATTTGTTTTATTTTATTATTTTTTGCTTACTAATTTAGTTCTTCCTGCCTAGTCTATCTTTCCTCTCATGCAATTTCACTACATTGTCTTACGAAAGTATTTCTATGTATGTGACAAATAAACTGAACTGAACTGATACCCAAGGTGTTTGCCCTAAGTTGCCGTGAGAGCAGTTCTTGGTTTTTCATATGACATGCAGTAATTGGATGTGTTCACTTACTAAATGTGTTACATAAGGGATGACGGCTGATGAGGTGTGCTGTTACATGGAAATAATGAGCGAGGCGGAGGCAACAAACTCCCGAGGCCAAAGGTCAAGTTCATTTGAAGTGGGGATCAATATGGTGCACACACCTGGTACTATGGTGGTTGGCATGTCTTAGTTGGGCTTCAACATAACTGAGTGGTAATTTTACTATGTCAGCGCATTCCTACTTCCATTCCAAGTAGCTTCCATTGCCGTATGGAATAACAGTGATACAGCATACTACTACTACTACTACTACTACTACTACAATTACACACACACACACACACACACACACACACACACACACACACACACTCCTCTCCTATTTTCTCGACTCATCATCTTTGCCTTCCTCTCCTTCTCATTTCCTTTCCTGGTGCCATGCCAGTGGAATAATGGCTTGCCTGGTGGTGCTTAATTTGAATGGGACAGAATTGGTTGGTGAATCCAGTCCAGCCCCTCCCTCCCCACCCATCCATCCCAAACCCCATAGCTTCACCACTGGCACCAGAGATGGTCCTTTAGACTTTGCAAGGCAGGGAAACCATGCGTTACAAAAAACACACACACACACACACACACACACACACGCTGCACACATGCCTGAGAGGGATTGAAATCAGTGGAGCGTTCCCAACTCACTCACAACAACCTTGAGCTACATGCCAAGCCCTTCGCTATAGGAAGTGTGGATGGGCGAAACAGGGAGGCCATCCGTAGAAAACATGCAGGTTCGTGCAGACATCTTTGCTGAGAGAGAGAGAGAGAGAGAGAGAGAGAGAGAGAGAGAGAGAGCTGTGGGGCTAGAGGATGTCCGGGGTCCACACCCCATCCCTTCCTTTTCTTTTCCTCTATCCATCCATCCTTTTTTAACTGATGCTGTCCCCTGTCTGTCTGTTTCTCTCTCTCTCGTGTGTGTGTGTGCATGTGTGTATGTTTGTGTCTGTGTGTGTGTATGCTTGTCTGTCTGTGCACATTTGTGTGTGCATGTGTGTGTGCATATTTGTGTGTCTGTTCGTGTTTGCGTGTGTGTATGCTTGTTTGTGTGCATGTGTGTGTGTGTACATTTGTATGTCTGTTCATGTATGTGTGTGTGTGCACGTGCATGCATTTCTCTGCATGTGTGAAGACATCCAAACGGCTAGAAAAATGTGTTTTGCTATAGCGTGCACGAAGTGGTTGCCTCGTGGTGGTTATATCATGAATTATGAATACTGTCTTGTTCTCTCAACTAAAAATAACGCTTCCGAGATTCTGAGGTATTCTGTAGCCTACCGAGTCCAATCGATTCCCTGGCAAAAAGCCATTTGTTATTACAATACTCTCCTCCAGCCTATTTGATGATGGAAAAAGATAATGTAACATCAAACTAAAATCCATGGCTCCTGTCTGTCTTCAGGTGGCCAGGCAGGCAATCTCTCTCCTGTGGTAATTTGGCAGATTATTCCCTTCCTAAATTAAGCACACACCCACACAGATTAGTCTAATTGACCTTTAAACCACTGTGCGTTGGTGTTGGTATGCCTAAAGTGCTGTCTTTGCAGATTACAGAGACGGAAGCTGGAAGAGTGAAATTTGTGTTTTTTGAGTGCTGTGTTTATTTTCATCAGTGTGAGTGTGTGTGTGTGTGTGTGTTTGAGAGAGAGAGAGTATGTGTTTATGTATTCCCTGTGGGTGTCCTTTGACCCACTGCTGTCAGTATGAAAGAGGCCTAGCTGTGATGACGTACCTGGTTGCTCTCAGAGCCCCAGATAACACAGTGCATGCACACACACACACACACACACACACACACACACACACTCAAGTGAGAAAACATGACCCCATGTTTATTTAATCATTCATCTTTTCTGACACATTTATCCTCTCTCTTTTTTCTCCTCCATCTCACACTCTATTTCTCTCTCGCTCTCTCGGGCTAGCAAACTCCAACCCCTAGCACACACATATGCCCTGCATATCTTACATCTCTCTTTCTCTCTCTCACACACACACACACACACACACTCATTCCCCTATCCCTCTCTTATTCTCTATCCCCATCTCTTTCTCTCTTCTCTCTCTCCCTCTCATACATTCTTTTTCTGTCACCCTTTTGCGTTCTAAATGACATCACGCACCCCCCACTCAACCACCCCTCGTTCCTCTCTCTTGACTCTGCAGTCATGACACGCAACCTTATCAGTGCCTTTCGTTGTTAAGTGCAGACGTTTCCCTAGGTGGCCTAGCTTGCTTGTGTTTCTCTGATCACCAGGCCCAGCAGGTCATTCTCACGCTCCTCCACCCCCCTCCATCTTTCCCTCGCTCCCTCCCTCCCTCCCTCTCTTGCATATCTCCATGGGGAGATGGCGCACGGGAATGGTGCCTCGCCAAGTTATGCCAGATACCGGCATGTGAGTGCCATTAAACAAACACCAGGAGGTTTTTAAGTGCCACGTTCAAGTGGGTAGAGTTGCTGCCATCCAGCACAATCTCCCCCCCCCCCCCCCCCCCCCCCCCCCCATACCCACCCACCCACCCCCACCCATCCCCAATCTCCCCTCTTCACCACACTGACGATGACTTTTTTTTTTTTTTTTTTTTTTTGGTAATCATGCACCTTTATGAGGCATGAAATGAGATTCGTGTGCTAATAGACTTGTGAGATCCCTCAAGCATAAAGTAAAGCTACATAACAGCGTAACAACTGGGAGTAACCCCTTGGCGTCAATTTTCAACATTCTCGATACCCCTTGTGGTGTCTGTTTTTTTAATCTTTTTCCCCCTAACATGCAGGGTTCCAAAAAGGTTTCTCACAAGGCTCTGCACATTGGAAATGCTGATAAAGGGGTGTCAAGTGTATCCAAAAAAAAAGTGACAAAAAAGATGGACTGACCTTCCTGCAGAATACATAAAAGTGATGTAGTGCAATAGCTGACATCTACCTTCGCGCCCTTCCCCCAGTTATAAGTCAGTACACCTTTAATATCAGCTTGAAGCCATTGTTATAAGATAGGAAAAGATGTTAGATGACAGATAAAGGTACAAAACAGTGAATAGATTACCTCAAGTAAAGAATAAATTACCTCCAGTAAAGAAGAGGGAAAAATAAATAAATTGTATGAGAACTACGCAAGAGAAATAATATATATGAAATAAACGTTCTGTAAAAAAAGAAAATAGCATAAATAGAATAATAAATAAAATGGAGTATAAGTGAAGAAATAAATTAATAAAGTTAATGATAGTAAACATTAAGTAAAGTTTAAAAGATGTAAAATATTAATCAGTTAGCAGAAAGCATCTAAGAACAGTTTGGCCTTTAGTCTAGATTTGAATCTGCCGAAAACAGGACCAGCTTCTATCTTTTAAATATTTATTTAAGATTTTTATTTAAGCAATTTTACTCTTTGCCTGCATCAGTATTAAGATATATGTCATTTATAACTTCAATCCGAGCTGTTTTTAGTGCTGGGATTGGCATGAAATCCTGACTGAAAGTTATCAAAGCAGCTGTTTGATATCAAGAAGTCAGTGGGATGCCATCAGGCCTGTCATGGGTCTAGAGTCTGATTGGGAGTTACTGCTCTGACTTGTGTCTCAAAGCAGCAATGGGACATATGATCCTGTACAGCAGGGGTTCTCAAACTTTTTTAGGTCGGGGACCTCTCATGGAGCTGAATTTTTTTTCGAGGACCCCTATTGATCACCAAAAAATTATAACTATTGTTCTTTCAGATTAAATAAGTATGTAATTGCATGTGGCAAAATATGACAATGAGGAAGTGGTTTTCTGTAAGTCTACTGATGCCCCCCTGGCAATGTTCCACGGACCCCAGTTTGAGAACCACTGCTGTAGAGTATGTGTGAGCCACTGCGTGGGACATCGATCATTCCTGTGCTTAGTGCAGCAGACAACCGTGATTATGAAAGGACTTAATGAGAGTCTTTGCATGATTCATACCAATTTAATTTCTCTATTATTCTCCCTCCCAACTCAATTTATGTTGCTGGTAGAGACATACTTTGCTGGGTGCATGCCAGGGGTGTAGACCTACTTGGCATTGCATATTAACTCTCAAATCCACCTTTAACAACTGCAAAATTACTATTTTGACTTTGCCATGTATTCAGTCCAAGGCCATCCAGTCTAAGACCATTAAAGACTGATAATAATTGATTTGGATCAGTGAACATGCCATAAATGGAAATGTATTTAAATTAATAATTGTTGATCTATGTAATAATTATGTTTAATAACTATATTACACAGTGGACGTGGTATCAAGTCACTCTGCTCAGGCAGTGGACTCTAGCTCTGAAACGAAACAGGTGGAGATTTAGGGCAGAGGCCTATCTGGATAAAGCAGTAACTTTAAACACAGAATAAGCTTTTTCCCTTGAGGGACCAACCTGTCCAAGGACAAGCCGCGGTGTTAAAGGTGGGCCATTACTGTCTCTGCTTCTTTGCCTGATGGGCAGAGGGGGTACGAGATGTGGGACATTCTTCATCTTCCTCCCTCTCTCTCCCTCTCTCTCTCTCTCTCTCTTCCTATCTCAAAGTGGCTTTCTCTATTCACTATTCATGTGCTCTCCTCTGTCAAATTCACTTTATCCTCCTTTCACCCTTTTTATCAACTCCTACTCTTTTCTTTCTTTTTTTTCTGTCCATCTTTTAAAGCATTTTCTTTCTTCTCTCTTTAAACACCTTAAATCTTTGTTGCTCTTTTTAAATTTCATATAGCGTTTTTCTCATCCTGCCTGCTTTCTCTCCATGTGGCAGGATTGCTCCCCCCACTGCAAAACTGATCCTAGTAAAATGCTGATGAGATGGGGGGGTTCTGGTCTGACAGGAGACAATGACAACATGAAGACAGAAGGAGAGAGAGAGAGAGAGAGAGAGAGAGAGAGAGATGTCAGGAATAAAAAGAGAAAGACAGAACAAGTGGGTGTGGAACACAAGCAGCTCGCTCCTTCAGAACACAAAGCCACTGACGGATCCAATGTGACACACAGAGACGATAGTACATACAGCTTTTACAGTAGGAGTACTGTATTTGTCTCCAGGGAGCCCTTCATTACTGGCATGCACATTCACATCCATGTATGCATTCAAGTGTCATCATCAAATAACATAAAGGGAACATGTCAAATCACTAATTAATGTACTGTACAGTAAGCATTATTTTTATTTTTTTAGTTTAAAGGAATTATCTGCAGTGAATCAACTTGTAGCTCTGTTGTTTCAAAATATACAACTAATGTATACGGCTCTTACCTACTGTACCTCTACATCATATTATATTAATTACATGTCAGAATCCAACTGCAACAGCAGTGTACTGTATAGTCAATGCATAGTCACTTAGGGTAACCCCCTCACTATATAAACAACAGATGTCATGTGAGCGTTGTTCGAGCAGAGAGAAATTGGCTATGCTATACATAAATGTATACATGTCACTCAAACACTGAATGAGAACAACAGTTACATTTGACCATAATGTACCTCAACTAAAACATGCATTAGGCATACAATATCATACACATCATATAATAAGTGTGGATAAACCCAATTATTATTATTTTTTTCTAACTCAATAGACAAAAGAGAGAGAGAGATTGATATTATAGTGGACCAAGGTCAGAATTCCAGAAAGCTCACTTTAGCCTTGTGAGGGTTTTCGTGACCTATTTTACAGTTCTAAAAGCCAAGTGTTATCAAATATTCCTCCTAAATAATTCTACCAAGCACAGACCAGATAAAGTTGGTCCTGATTGGTTGGAACTGATGCATCTCCTAGCGCTGTCACAAATCTATTACATCAGCCTACAACAGAAGGGTTTTAAAAAGGGAGCATCTTACGGCAGTGCCTGAGACAAATAGCACCCTTATAAAATTCTCTTCTCTTCTCTTAAAGTACATAGAGACATTAGGGTTGGAACACTCTGGTTTCATAACAGCATAGCAGGCTATATATATAGTGGCTGTCTAGCTCCCTCAAGTAAAAGTGCATTGCAGCAGACCATCTGGAACGCTAAACCACTTCAACCCTTTCTCTCTAAACTGTCAGTACTCTCAGTGAATCTCAGCCTGCCCTGAAAGAGAGTTGGATATGAACGCTTATCCCAAAGGGAGGACCGGGCTCGATATTGTCCTGCCTGTGCTTTATGTTTCTTATATCCTGTTGTTTTCCCCACATATTTCATACCATTTTTATCATGACTGATCACATCACAGGTTTTATGTGTGGTTGTTTATCTTCCGTCTTTTTTGGATGTTTTTGTCCTTCGGTTGAGGTTTTGCTTTAGCTCAGCTCACCAAAACAAATCAATCAATCCTGCAGAGAAGGCTGTGACATGGCAGGAAATAAATAACATGGACAGCTCAAATCTCAAAAGTTTAAGAGAGGCCATGCCTCTGAGCTGGGGATAATTAAATCTCATACTATCTTCTACATTCTCAGTCAGATGTTTTAGAACTACAGTCTGAAAAGTGCTTGCCACATAGCCTTCAGTAATCAAACATTGTACCCCCATTTTCAGTTAATGTAGCACTGTGCAAACCTTCAATCAATACTAGGATGTAGGGTCCATTGCATGTACAGCAGGGATTTCATTGAAGAGCACACCTGGGCAAACTAAGGCCCGGGGGCCATATGCGGCCTGTTGAGCTATTTAATCCGGCCCGTGGAGCCTTCCAAAAATAGAATAATTTCTCATTCAGCCAAGGTGACTTAGATTATAGGCCTGATTTATCAAAGTCATTGTATTCATGAAATACAAATCCCCCTTTTAACTCTGCATGTCAACATGTCCTCTGAAGAAGGTGGGATTACTGGTTTGAGACTTGCCAATTTACCAGCATCAACCCTCATTCCGGCCCGTTAGTCAAAATCTAAAACCCAATGTGGCCCTTCGGCAAAAATAATTTCTCACCCCTGTTGTAGAGTCAACTTTTTCCTTGGGAACAGGGCCGTTTCAAAGTACTTACGGGGCCCCAGGCAAACAGGACGTGGGGCCCTTCACCTCCCATAAACACCTACATAAACCACATTGTTATAATCTTCAAGCATCTTCAATATAATTATTTGTATTGTACAGTTGTCTAACTCCAGTTTAAAGTCATTTTTTGTTGAAAACACCACCAACTAAACTACTAAACTGATTAAACAGTCAATCTTGGGGGCCCCTTTCAGCCTGGGGCCCCATGCAATTGCCTGGTTTGCCTGTCCTATTGCGACGGCCCTGCTTGGGAAATAAGGTCAGGATAAAACTTCCGAGATTAATCAAATCAAGAAGACAACAGGGGAGACAGAACAGACTTGGTGAGCCAGCTGCAGGAAGGCCAGAGCCTGTTAACACCTGATATCTGTGTTCTGACGTGCATACATTACATGCAGGGGGCAGCTGTGGCCTACCTCTGGTGAGGGCCTCATTCCATGGGGGAAAGTGGTTGGACATTGTTTTCGGGTTCTGATCCAAAGGCACCTAACCCCTCACTGCCCCTGGAACTTTGCAGCAGCTGGCCGCCCACAGTTCCAGGTAACTGTACGTTCACACCAACAGCTACTAAAGCTACAAAATCGCTTTTGTAGCTCAAAAAGGCAGCTTTCTGTGTTCGCCCAAATCGCTCTATCGCTCATGACGTGACTGTTGTGATTCCCATTAACATCACCGTTAGATTTTACAGCTGAAACGCGTCATAGCTAATTTGCATAAAGTTAACCGTTTTTTAGCTTTTTTTTAGTCGCTCAAATCACCAAACTTTTACAGCTGGTAGCTTTTGTCGCTCTTATCGCTTTTGTTGCTCTTGCCCATAGAAAGTGAATGGCTTCCAGCGATTGTACAGCTTCAGTAGCTGGTGTACTAATAAGGGGGTCATTGTTTCTGAAAACTTTAGTTGTCTGGTCATTTGGACAATTCACTAATTTGCTCAATAGAGGCAGACAGCAACATTATGGCAATGTATTTTTATATGCCTGTAACAACCTTTTGGATTTTTTGGGGGGTATATGTTTTGGCCTGGGATTGAAGGGCAAAATAAAATGTTTCTTGGTAAATAAGGGACATCCTGAGTTTAACATTATTGTTTTTGTCCCTTGTCGTCCCACATTTTGTCTGTTTGGACTCTAACTGAAGGGTGATTTTTACATTTTAGGAAGGCAACATAAGTAGCTTGCTTCCTAATTAGTAAATTTAAACTTGTCAAATTCTCACCACAAAACTATGTGGGTGTTAGTTTGTGTATGTACCTTTCTGTATGAGATTTGTGCATGTATGTACGTGTGTGTGTGTGTGTGTGTGTGTGTGTGTGTGTGTGTGTGTGTGTGTATGTGTATGTGCAAGAGCATATGTTGTGTGGGATAGTTGCTTCAGGGAGAATGCACTTTGTGTCCCACTCAGCAGCACAGGTGTTTCTGACACCTAAGATGAGTTGTTCTGAGAGATGAGACAAGGTGAGAATAGATTAGATGAGAGGTGAGAGAGGAAGAGGCAGGAGATGAGACACGAGGGATAATAATTATGGGCTGGCTGTGTTGCCTTGGGGACCAAGCCCTACAGAGATCTCTTCCTTGGCAGTAGAATCGGAACAAGAGGAACATGTGGCACAGGAGAAGCAGACGGTGTTGTTGAGGCACCATGTCATCAGAACACAAGAGATCCAGGTGTAAATTAACGCAAGGTTGTTAATTGCACCCACACATTCATGCTCCTCCACCGGCCTCAAATCACACCCAGAAGGGTGCGAAATAGACTAAAAATAACCTTGATTAGCATTTGACCCCTCTGAAGACATCAAAAATTCAAACATCACCAACATTAGTAGGGGTCTCTGTGGGGAAAGATAGCTTTGCAAATGTCATTGTCTGCATGTTGTTACGTGTCTCTGTTAAACTCCTTGCTGCTTCCACCCTCTCCCACCTTCCTCTCCTCTGCTCTCTGACAGAAGAGGTCTGAGTCTCCAGTCTACAGAGATCAATTGTGTAAATAACGCCATTGAAGGGAACAGTCTGTGACGGGTGCCAAATTTGTAGCCAAAAGTGCAAAGGGTTTGTTGATAGTGACTGAGAGAGAAGCCAAAAGAAGAAGGCCTCAGCTAGGAGATAATTTAATTTTCACACAGATGAATTTAGTTTGATAACAAGTAATCCGCCAGTCAGATGTCATTCATAATAACATGAAAAAGCTGATAGAAAAAAAAGCATGATTTGAGGCATACACGCACGCACGCACACACACACACACACTAACTGCGACTCTTGTTCTTTCTCATGGGTCTAAAAGCCCTCTTCAGGGATATCAGAGCCTGCCAGCTGCACCATCTGACCTCTCTGTGTAATAGTGACATATGTCGCTTCTCTGAGAACTAATCACATCATACGACTCCACTTGGCCACCCTGTCTTACATCGCTAATGGGGTGGGGAATCTGAATGGCACCAGCCCTTCAGAGTAGGGTTAGAGGTCAGCTTGTTTGACAACCACTCGAGAACCCACCCCACCTCTCCTTTAACACACACACACACACAGACATACAGTATGCTCTCTGTGGCATCTCTCCAATTCAGTCCCATTGTCCCATGCCACCCTCGCCCTCTGCGTGTGATGCCAACCACTCTCGCACGGCACACACTCACACACAGGTGACTGAGAGAGCCACCACTTGTGAGCCATGGGGCACATACTGTACGCCCCTGCTGCACTGGCCCTCTCTCTCTCAGCTCTCACACTTCCGTTTGCACTAAGAGGGAGTTTGTGAAGGAGTTCATTGCCTGAAGCTGATGGATAGGCTAGGTGCCAACAGGATTGGCTTGCAAGCTGCCACAAAGAGCAGCAGAGGGGATAAAAAGTGGAGCGCGAGATGCAAATATTTGTTATGTTCCGTATTCCATTTTTCATGGAATGGAATACGGTGGTGGAATTCTCATACACTGACAAGAAAGATGGTTGAAAAGTTTAAATTGTGACATACTGCATTTACAAAGGCCGGAATTCACGTATTTGCTCTCAATTGTAACATGGTATGTTGTTCTATCTTCATCAGTAGGCTAATCAATAATCTATGTTTACAGAAATTAATAAAAAATGATAACCCACAGGCTAAAGAGAAGCAGGCGTTTCCAAACCAACCCCCCACAGATAGATTGGCTCAAATCCTTCTTTGCTAGCACATGCAGCCATATGCTTGGTTCCCCTTTAAGAAGTAAGCTAAGTGGCCTGATAAAATGTGTGCCTGCCTTCTCTGCGCTTTAAAACACTTTAGACAAATGCACCTGCCTGTGCAAGTCCATGCATAAGGGAGAGTTATGAGGCCTGACAAGTCAGAGATTAATGCAGAGAGGAGAGTCGGGAACGGTTACCCAATTAACAGCGTGTCGCGTACCATCAATCTGAGTTAGGTGCTGCTGATCACATAATATCCTCCAACAGCGCTTCAGCGTTTTTTACTCAATCGGCCTATCGAATCCTCTGCATTGGATCAGATTGAGCGCTTTTACCAGCATCAGCGTCTTGGGTTGTACAGTAAGGGGTGTGAGAGTTCACCTTGGTTCAGGGGTGGACATCTGGTGCCGTGTCCTGCCTGTCGAAGCTGTCAGGGGCTGAGGAGAGCGCACGTGGACGGACGGACGTGAGGGGGCCCCGGGAGCAGGTGGAGGTAGAAGGCCAGAGATAAAACAGCATCTCTAATGCTGCTCTGATTTCACCGCCACTGGCAGCACGCCATATTGATCTTCGGGAGCCAAAGAGCTGTCATTCTGCTTTCTCTACAGTTTTTGAGTGTGTGTGTGTGTGTGTGTGTGAGAGAGAGAGAGTGAGAGAGAGAGAGAGAGAGAGAGAGAGAGAGAGAGAGAGAGTGCCTTATAAAATTAAGTAGGTATGTGTATGCATGCTTTCATGTTTTTTTTGGTAGGAACGTACAGTACCCCCCACCCCCCACCCCCAAAATATAGCACACTATACACAAAAAATAAACAAGCACAGTGTGATTTTAAGTTAGGTGTGCAAGTGTGTGTGTGTGTGTGTGTGTGGAGAGGGGGTGTCATTTGGGATTTGTGACTTGTTAAAAGTTTCCAGCTCTCTAAAATAGAGCCTGTACACCACTCTCTCCAAAAGTATCGCATCTTCTTTGCTCTATCTCCAATGCGGATGGTGCCAGGCTGAGTATATTTTCAGGGCAGAGTCACACACACACACACACACACACACCTTCCTCACCATGAAATATTAAAGTTTCCTCTCACATCAAGTAGGCCTACAACTCCTGTCGCTTCTTAATGCATTTGCAGGCATCTGCAAAGTCATCCACACAAGTTCACATAGAATTTCTTGTTGTTGTACAGAAATGCAATTGTTTAAAAATCAATAGACCAAGCTTAGTTTAATCTCGCTGTCCCCCAAAACTATTTACAGGAACACTTCATGTGAATTTAGTGACCTTTCAGTTTCTGGCAGGTGATGTTTTGTGGTAACCAAGAATGAATTCTACCTTGACTTATACTTCCTTTACACGTATCAGAATATTATAAAAACTTGCATGCTCTCCTCTGTCTGAGAAAATACTTCTATTAACACCAAAACGGCATTATCAAAAACAGCCAGGAAAACAGGTCAAAGATATAGATAGCCTTAAGTGACTGAAACCTTTTGGTGCAACCGCATATATAAATGTGCGTCTTTATAGATATCCAGGTCCAAATACACAAAGCATTAGAAACATGCCTGTCAGTGGTTTACACCCCTGTATTAGCATAGATCCTTAAAGTAATCTGCATGTTTGGCCACTAACTTCATCCCCAGAGGGACCTGACTCTGATGCACTACATTCAGGCCATTTTCAACTCAAACAAATCATGTAACTCATGCAATCTCTCAGCCACAGCCTGTAAGAAAATTCTTATAGCCTATCTAACTTAAATGTGAACTTTCAAAGTTCTCTACGCCTCGTTTTAAATGTAAACACCCACGGGAATCTACAGAATGAAGTTTGGAATAACTTTGAGCCTCATCAACGGTGGAAAACATGGAGGTGAGCCACAGTATTAGGAACGAGCAGTTGACGTAATAGCCGTACTCGTACAGAGCCCCGCCCCTCGTTGGAAGGATGGTCTTGGATACTGGCGGCTAAGCGTCAGTGTTTACAGTCTATGCGTGTGTTGTTAACTCGGTAGTTTCTTGCCATTCCGCACAACTTTACAATGGTTGGAAATCACTGCTGTGTGAAGAACTGCTCCCGTACTTCTCACAATTATGTTGGAAGGCATAGGAACAGCGGAGTACAATTTTTTAGGTTTCCTAAATGGATTCAGCATCAGGGTGAGCAAGTCTCTGACCTGACAAGGAGACGACGGATTGCTTGGTTGGCGGCAATAAGAAGAAAGGACCTTACTTTCGACTGCATACCCCAATCGATGACAGTACGTTCACACTACATCCGTCCGTTGACGGACGACGGGGGAGGGGTCTGACGGAGGGGGGAGTCAATTCTCTCACGCTATCACACTGCATCCGTCCATTGACGGACGACGGGGGAGGGGTCTGACGGAGGGGGGAGTCAATTCTCTCACAGTGCGTCCACACTGGATCCGTCCGTTGACGGACGACGGGGGAGGGGTCTGACGGAGGGGGGAGTCAATTCTCTCACGCTATCACACTGGATCCGTCCGTTGACGGACGACGGGGGAGGGGTCTGACGGAGGGGGGAGTCAATTCTCTCAATCCCGATTGGTTTGACGGATCCGTCGGCAGCTAAAAAGTTGAACATGTTTTAACTTTTTGACGGACGCAACGGAGCTGTTTTGACGGACGGACCCACAATGCATTTCGCAAAAGCTCCATTCAAAGTCAATGGGATCCGTCAACTGACGGATGCAGTGTGAACGCCCTGTCAATATCGATTGGTTTGACGGATCCGTCGACGGATCTGTCACTAAAAAGTTGAAATTTTTTTTTTTACTTTTTGACGGACGCAACGGAGCTGTTTCGACGGACGGACCCACAATGCATTTCGCGAAAGCTCCATTCAAAGTCAATGAGATCCGTCAACGGACGGATGCAGTGCGAACGCCCTGTTAATCCCAATTGGTTTGACGGATCCGTCGCCAGCTAAAAAGTTGAACATTTTGTAACTTTTTGACGGATGCAACGGAGCTGTTTTGACTGACGGACCCACAATGCTTTTGCCTTATCTTTTAGCATGCCTTGCTCATCTCTTGATGCGCCTCTTCGGAAGGCGTTCCCCCTGGCAACCAATGATACAGCCTTCCAACATGGCCGACCGACTCAGACCCCTCCCAAATCGGCATGTGACTGCTCATTCCTAATACTTTCAGACTATCGCGGTGCTCATCCACTCCATCGGTAAGCCTGTTCGTAGCTAATCGGCTAACTAGCATATCCCGAAAGGAAGGGCCGGATGCAAGTGAACTATGTGTAACAAGTCCATGCTCCAACCATAATTGAACATATTTTGAGACAGAATCACACCAGATTTTTCCTCTCACTCCTCTTTTTATTTATTAATTTATTTCCACTGTCATAGAAAACAGTTCTATTTTTCCAGGCATTTTTCATGTGGTACACATGCCTTGTGCAGTGTCCATAGATTTTAAATGCAGTAGTTCAGATGGTTTACAATGAAATGAAATGGTTAAGATTTACATTTTGACAAACGCTTCTGTTCCGAACAATTTCGGTTGTTGCTGGAGCATCTCCCCACATCCACAACGGCAGCCTATATTCAATTGAACAATCCCTCCTAAATCATAATTAATGTCTGTTTACAAAGACGTTTTGAAACTCACTGTGTGGTCTATCGCTGCAAAATATAACTTCTAAGAAGTTTCATTGTGGTTTGTTGTCCAACCCCATTGACTGCTCAATTTCTGTTTCACTCAGACTTTGACAATTTTGATGAGTTTGTTAATGACATTGCTGGGGCTGGATCTGTCCACAGATCTCATGGGATAATGCTACAGGAAGTCCTTAAACAACCCGTCCTGGAGAACCTGAAGATGTTGGTAGTGTTCAGGTTCAGTCTATGGTTGTCCCAAAGACTCATTCAAGGTCATTCAAGACCACAATTCATGAACTCGAAGACTATTACATTGGTAGACGGAACAACCCCCCCATTGATATCAAGCTGCAGGCAGTGAATGGGAGTGAAAAAGTTCATCACAATTTGATGATGAAGAACTTTCTGTGGATCTTAATTCGCTTCCACAAACAAAACACAGAACAAACTGTACCTATGTGGGGAGGGTATGTATATTTTACTGGCATGCCCCTCCAAAGGTAACAACCATTGAATACTACCCTGTTATACCATTCCCCATCACTGATAACAGGACAGTGAAAGAATGTCTTTGAGTGTCTGAGGAAGCTTCACATGAAATTGGGCAACAACATGTCATCACTACATTTGATCTAGGGGTCTGCATGAAAGCCTTATATTGTGATAGCAAGAGCGAAATTTGGACGGTGGTTAAAAAGTGGTCTGCCATGCATAGTGAGAATGAGTTTATATCTTGTTAGAAATAAGCCCGTAGCCCATAGACCAGGGGTGGCCAACGAGTCGGAGACCAAGAGCCACATATCTGACTATGTTACAGCAAAGAGCCACATCGGCACACAGAATCATTACCCATCTTTCTGACACACACACACACACACACACCTCCGCCAGTGAGATGAATGTAAAAGTCACACAGCAACATGATAACAGAAATGAACCCTGGTCCGGGTCGAGGTTAGCATGGAGTGAGCTGTAGTGACGCTAACATTTTGAAGCCTTGAAATTAACGTAAGAGCCGCATGACTCCGGGCAAAGACCCGAGCCTCGGGTTGGCCACCCCTGCCATAGACTATAAGACCAATTTAACATTATGGACTAGCTGTCCATGTCCCCAAAATGCCAAGTAAGTAATATATTATTCATTCTGCCAAAATGGAAGCCAAGTAAGTAATATATTATTCATTCTGCCATAATGGAAGGAAATCAGCATTGTTGAAACTAGCATGGTAGCAAGATATAGCATAGGCTATCGCTAGTTTGGACCACGTTTGGTCGTCCTACGTTACGAATTTAGTAATCAAAGTGTCTATGTTTCTGTAACTTAAAGGGACACCAGGCAATGTTATTACTGTTAATTTACCAGCCTCAAAGTCACTTTGATTGTGACCGATGCCTCTCTCGTCATTCTCTAGCATTTGTTTCGCGGTAATCCCAGTAGATATAACTGAAATTGCATTTATTACTGGCTTGTCAGACAACGTAATGCACACAAATGATCATCTCTGGTTCGTACTTTTTGGTTTGCAAATAAATTTACATTGATTGTTCAATGTAGTTGTATTTTTTCTAATATTTCGATGACTGTAGGTGGAGCTCCGGAGATAGAAAACGGTTATTCTGCCTTGTGTCTATTTACAATACATGAGTTAAACATGAGAAAATAATTCCAAGTGATAATGCTTTTGGAGACAGACTAGCTAAGTCGCACACTATGCTAAGCTTAAACTAAAGCCGTGCTTCTGGATACGGACAACAAAACCAGTTGAAAAACGCTTTTGTTCACTTAAGAAGTGAACCTGAAACCGGCAGGACAACCTGGCAATATCTGACAACGAACTCCACAACTTAAAACCCGACATTTGGCAGACTTTCTCCATCGTGTATGATGAGAAGGGAAATCAGTTGCCATACGGCACATGCGACAAATAGGTAGGCCAGCGAGTCCTGACCTACAGTGGGCACAATCGGGCCTGAAATGTCACGTATGTGCACTGGTAAAAGGGCAAACAAGCCTGAACTTTCGGGTAAATGCGCTAGCATCGAACATCAGATCTAAAAGCAAACACGGTAGAAAAGTGCTGCGTCCATATGATAGCATTACAGGAGAGGGTTTTAGCCCAACACCTGCCATTATTGGCAGGTCCGCCTCATCCTACCACCGTTTCAAGGAATGTTGAAAAAAGAGCCTAGACGTGTAGGGGGGCTGTTGTTGAACATTTATCCAAAGCAGCATTGAAGCTCGGATGTGCTGTGACAACAGACATATGGACAGAGACTTACCGAAAAACCTCCTTCTTGTCAGTGACTCTTCACTATATTGATTCATCATTCCGTCTAATGTTGAGGGTATTATTTGCGGCTCCATTTGACCAAGACACTAGCCTGGCGATGCCATCCTACATACCTCCGCTAAATATTTTATCTCTGTACGTGTCTGGACAAAGCCCCCCTAGCTGCCTTTCCCTCTGTTACTCTACGGTTTAGCCAATCAGCACACAGTTTAGAGCGATGTCTCAAATTTTTGTAGTACTACAGGATAGGAACGTGTTTGTTATTCGCCCCCCCCACTTTCGAACTACATTCACAAAATTGGTACATGACATTAGCATCCATGATATTGAGGATTTATTGCCACTACGATGTCAAAATAGATCAGAACTTACCAGAGATCTGTTAATATTGAAAGCGAAAGTTGTAGGCGTGAGAGCCAGGCGAGAGAATACGTCATATCCAAACAGAAACCTATTTCAATTGCATTGGGCCAGACTGTATGACATACTCAACAGTCGCTTTCGCCCAGGCTACGAAGACACCCCTAAGCTGAACATATCCATGCTTTGCTCTCTCAAAACCTAAAAGTTTTCGGGCTTGATTATACAACTCAGGGGAAGAAAATCATGGTCATTACAAATAGAGGGGCTAATATTGTAGCTGCCCTCCGTGGATATAAAAGACTGAATTGTAGTGCGTGTAACAGGGTGATACCTTTAAAGGCCCAGGGCCAATTACTATAGCCTGACTACGCCACTCTGAGACCTAATGCCCCAGAGAATCTTTAAGAGATAGATATTTAGACTGTCAGTCCCTTCAGGTCCTATGAAACACGAGGAAACATGAATCTCAAACAAAATAGAAGGTTTATTAACAGAACAGAAAGATAGACAATGGAAGTGGGGGATCTGGAGGCAAAACAGCAGCACAACTCACGTCACGCCACCATGGCTGTGCTACCTAGGGAAAACAAACATATAAATTAATTTGCCACAGCAACTTGATGTTAACTTAACCAGTCTACCGGTGTACCTACCGGCACTGAAGCCTAGTAGACACTGGGCAGGATATGGTACCCATGTCAGCTGGGCAGAAAATACAGCACCTCAGACTGAATAAAACAAAAGATTATTAATTAAACAATAAATAAAACAAAGAAACAATAAATGGGGCAACAGCAACATACCTGCCGGCCGAGACAGTGATGTGGACAGGGGCTAAACCAGTGGAGCCTACAGTGTTACTGGCTACCACACCACTTAAATAGGACTCCACTGGTGCCAGATTGGTAATTAGGCCCTTTGCCCCACCCCCTCGTTAACAGTGGTAGAAGCATGGAGGCAAGCAGACAAGGTCTGCCTGCTACATGCGCATTTACTAAATTCGGTGATCTCACGTACCCTCTCATCAACTCTGCTTGACCAAGTCCCTGAAGCGTCCAAGCTCATCACTAACTGTGCGTTCAGACCGCTAGCGATAAATTGCCAAGAGTCGCCGAAGACTCCCAAGAAACATCGCTTGAGCACAGCAACCAAAACAGCAAATTTGCCCATGACGTTAGCATTCAAATGTTCGATCCTGCTTCTCCACTCACCAGTAAATCGACATTCTAATCGGTAACCGCCCAACTGCGTCATAGCTCATTACATAAAGTTAACCGAAGTTTGACTTGATTTTATCGCCCAAGTCGCCTGCCACCTTTATCGCCCAAATTGCCCATTGCCATTCAAAGTCAATTACTTCCGTCGCCCATGTCGCCTGAATCAGTGTCGGTCTGAACGCACAGTAACCCGAAGAAACTGGTCACATACTTCAAGCATCTTTCGGCTACAATAGCAAAACACAAACTTTCTCAAAACACATCCAATTGACGTGATTGTCATTCCAACTCAACATATGCACTCCCTATGATGCCTAAATAGATCTAGGAAGCTTGTAGCACCGGTATTTTCCTTTAAAGGTATAATCCAGAGAGAATCAACACGTAGCCCTGCTGTTTTACACTGCTAAGCGCTACTGAAAGCCACCTCAATGTTTGAATTTGTGCATTGTAGACCGAGTTTGTGAAACAGCAGCTAACACTAACTGAATGAGGCATGTCAAAAACGAAATCTAATCGATTGGCTTTCGTTTTGAAACGCCCAATTCTGTTATCGTTAGCTGCCGTTTCGCTATCTCAGTCTGCCTTGCATGAAATCCAGTGATTTAGATGGCTATCAATAGCGCTTGGTACTATAAAACAGTAGGGCTACGTGTTGATTCACTCCGGATTTTTCCTTTAAATCATTTGCAATGGCTTGCAACAGCATGCAACGACTGATTCACACTTCTGCAACTTCTCTCTAAAATTGTCCTGTCTCATAAATGAAGTGTGGGGCTATTTTGAGCCTTTCTATGGTTAAAACAGCAAGTAGGCCACAGAAGCTACAACTAGCAAATGGTCTCCTCCGGCCTGAACAAAAATATTAAAATTATTCTACATGGCAAATGTTCAAACTTTACATGATGTCACCATATACTTTTGGTCCTTATCACACCAGATTTCTCCCTTAATACTTTACAAAGTACACCATATCTCAATGCCTCTGAATTAAACCACATTGTATGACATCCTGGAATTCATCTGTGAGCTTGCTTTTTTCCACAGGTTTATGGGTGATGATGAGGCATTGACAAACTAACTAACCCATAGTAACTCTGAAACGTACCACCATTGTGAATGACGGTTCAGCGTTTAAGCCTAGGCTACAGTCAAATATAGCAACAGCTGTATAGAAACATTAACATTAATAAAAGTGTTTTGTTGGGGGCACCGTGGCTCAATAGACTTGTGTGTTGTATCATAAATCTGCAGACCCAGGTGTAGTGGTAAAACTTGTTTTGTTTGTCCTAATGAAAACTCTTTACCACTTCTATGGGTATTCCCGGAATATCATCTGACGTGTAGACGTGATTGTCGTTTAACTGATGACATTTATTTGAACTTCTTTTAACAGAAAATACTGTAAGAAATCATGAGAAATGAAATTGGCATAGATTGTTTGGTCTGCCATTACAGCATGCACGGCAAGTACGGCACAGCACGTCAATGATGGTGTGCGCCGGAAAATCCCACGTCACAGCACACCTACAGTATATAGTCCATTAGGCCCACTTGACCTATAGAGGGCACTCAAAAGAGACATTAAAACGTCCAAATCAAATCAATAGACATGAGGAACAAATTAAGAATATTAAGATGGAAAATGAAGATAGAAAAATAAGAGTTATAGAGATCTAATATCATTCTAAAAAGAAACTTAAACTTAAATGTTTCCTATGGCTCTTACACACTGGCCCCTAATTGTGTGCATGGATATCAATTACTACATATGAACTTAAAAAGAGCCTTATATGTAATGTAATGCAACTCATCTCATTCATCAGGTGGCTTCGCCATGTTCATCTCCTCTGCGCCTTCCAGTAGAAGGCACAGTTTGGTTACTGGTCTTTACACTTCACATTTGGTCCACTTTTGTCTTTCCTGTAACAAAGGTAAGTATTCTTTTAATTCCGACCCGATGTCAATTCCCGATCCTTCCCCAATAATCTCTCTCCCACTCATTTCCTGTCACACTCTCTACAATCCTATCAAATTAATTGTCAAGCTGCTAAATTAACGTTTGTATTTCTCGATTATGGGCGGGCTATGTCAGGCTAGATTTGTACGGCCCTCGATTGCATTTTACGTCACGTGGTGGCTCTGGTATTGGCTCCGAGGTATGTACAGACGCTATGATAGACATTCGTAGCGCCCAATAAACGGCTATGGACAATTGTAAACGATGCTTCCGCTACGAGAAATGCAATAGGTAGGTCCCCAGACTAAATATCACTTGTGATTTTAGTTTGGCATTCGCCAGGCTATTTCTCAGCAGCGCTGACTGTGGAATAAGTTGGGACAAAAACGGCCTATTGAGAACTATGGAAGATGCACGGGCTACACTTGCACCTGAGACAGAGCTTGTATGTCTTGAGTGTTTTTCAGAACGTGAGGAAATAAATCCAGTGCAAATTAATGAACAGGATGACATTTATGAACATAGCACAAGTTACACTCCTTGATCTCTGGTTGTACCTCACCATTGTGTGTTTAAAGGAGCAAAAACTCCGACCAAACATCCAATAGAACAGATGCTTTATTATCTCAAAAGGGGAAATTTGTTCTCAGTGAGGGAGCATATTGCTTGTCTGAACTAGGCCTATGAAATCACACATAAAACATCAAAACACTACACGTGACAGACACTTTACACCTCACACATGATACCACTTTTATCCTATTGCAACATTTCAGATAAATAAATAACCCTATCAAATGTATTTTTAAAAAGCTAATTACCTGAGGTATGAAAGATTGGCTAGTTCTATTTTTTGAGAGGGAAGAGAACCTGTATTGATTTCGAGCAAAGGTGGGATGACTGGTGGGAGCTGTTTCCAAGACAAAATGCTTTTAGAGGCCTATTAAAGTGCAATAAACTCACCATCTACTTTACAGCGACAGAGACGCTTTTAAAAAGCACTGTTACCAAACATAGATACAACCTTTTCTTCCTGGGGGAAATTGTCATTCTCCGGCTAAAAGATCAATCACTGTAAGGTTTTAAAAGTGGTTCTTTAGAGCAAAGATACACATACACTTACACTAAGCCAGAATCATCCAAAAATGGCTCATCTTGAGCTTTGTTATGGCTGCCTTTAAGTAGGCCTAGTAGAGGAAATCTTTGGTAACACTTTAGTTGACAGATGAATGCATAATTTATACACACTTACAGTGACTGTAGTGCAATGTATTTTCAAAGTAAGAGTCAATATCTAATATCTTAATATTTTATAATGCACACACACTACTGTATCATCACTTCTGACAGGGGGCTAACTCAAGCACCACGGTGAGTTGGCATAGATTGAGGAATGCCCTTTCCTACTCAGGAGGGCAGCATATCACGAATCAGACCTTCAGGGATTTCAGGGTTTCAAGTCAGCACCAACCTCTTCACAATTATTTGACAGAATTTCAGTTAAGATACTGTGGTCCTTACTACTTCCCTGCCTGCCGGGACTAGATGCTGACTCTGGGATTCTCAAGTATAGGCTAATTATAGCAGGTCGTTTTTACTTTTTGTAGTTTTGTTTTAAGCCTTAATTTTTGATAAGTTTTATTTTAGTGTTAAGTCCCATTTTAGTGCTAAGTTTATTTTCCCTTTTTATAATTTTGATGTAAGTGATAGGGTAAGCTTTTTTATTATTATTTTTTAAGTTTTATTTTTATGTTAGAGTTAGGTTTAGTATTTAGTTCTTTTAAGTTTATTTTTTGTCTTATACCTTTTATTATTGTGATATTATACAGCACTTTGTAACATGCTTTTGAAAAGTGCTATATAAATAAAGATTATTATTATTATTATATGAGCAACAACTTCAGTTACCCCCTGATGTGTCCACTGGCAAATGCAGTGAAGCTGGATATGATAACAGGCTAAACGATACAGAAAGCAGACTGCTGAGATCTGCAAATTTGCCAATGAGGCGGGGAAAGTTTTTTTTTTTTTTTTTTGGAAGAAAACCAGAATCTTTGCTTTTTATTAGGCACGGTGATTTTAATTGGAGATGAGGCCTGAGTGTTTGAAGAAGTAGTTTCCTTGAGGGCTGGCGGGCTGATTTATGATCAGACCTAATTGAAATTAATTCCAAACCCATGCTGTGTGTTCTCAAGGTGTAAAGTTCACTTTTCTTCAAGAACTGCTTTGGAATCAAAGACGGTCCAAAACATCCGCAATGTATTTGCATAAATGCCAATGATTGAATTACAGTTGACATAATTTGTGCATTACAAAGTGTAAATAACAATTATACAATCACAAATGCCTGTATTCATGTAAAAAAAATGATGAATTAAATGGTAAAATACAATCATAAACACATAAACAATTGTAGTGGTTTGTTAGCCTAGAACTCTAGACGTACCCCTAGCGGTAACAAATTTGAATTTGCACAGCGGATACGTCTAGAGACCCCCGATAGAAAACAGCTGTATCCTGACTCTGGCGGCGGATAACCAATCACAGCGTGGTATGTGTACAGTACGATGACGACAGTCCTGCTCAAACCAGAGCCGTATATAGAGAATTGTCTTTTATTTGGCTTTAGTTTTGGACGAATTGCACTTGTCATTTTCTTTGAAAGTGGAACAAGAAAGTGCACTGAAGTCTTTCGTTCTGAAAAAAGATGTCTTTGCCGTGTTACCGACGGGCTACGGGAAAAGTTTGATATACCAGCTGGTACCACTGGCCGGAACGCTAGCCTATTACGTGGAGAGGCAGTTTGAAAGACAACACAATCACCCGCCCCTCCATTGAGGCACAGTCTATCAGTGGTCTTCAGACTATACATTCTTATGATATAGTCTGGCGTGTCAGGCCAGTGGTTTGTAGGTCTCAAGCTGCTTTCAACAAATAAAGCCCAATTCTTAGTATGTTTCTTTCCATCAGAAACAAACCGTTATCTTCAAGAAAAGTCAGTAACATGGTTTCACAAAAGCCATGGAAACTGATACTCTTTTCTTGCCTGAGAGATGTGAGTTACTGTTGCCACTGTTGTGGTCAGAAGCACTGATCTTATCGCCTGTAGCCATGATAATGTGAGAGCTTGCTCTTTCAAAATGATTACTTGTTTTGGATTATGTTCTTTGGTCACTCTTCTTTAATACATAATAGGTGCTATGAGACAGAAGCAGGAAGAAGTACCTCATCAGCAAGGCCTATTTTATTTTGTGTAGCATGGAGAGCAAAGGAAAGCCAAAATAAGTAATAACAGTTTATAGCTAAAAGCTTTAGCCTGTGCCAGAAAGCTAATTTCAACTTAATGAAAGCAGTCATTAATTTTTGTCGTTTTTACTCGCATTCTCCTATTTAATTAGGGGTTTTTATTCACACAAATTAAGGCCCAAGCAAGGCCCATTTCCACAGAGCTCGGTGCTCTGCTCCCAGAGGAGAAAACCCATGCGCTTTTAGCACCTCTGGTCCCTTGCTCAACCTAATTAAAAATCCTAACACAGTTAGATGACAGCAGCACATTCAGTGGCCAGGAAGTTGATGCATGACCTTGCAGCTCCTGCCCACAACCAATCTGCAAGTCACTATAGCCTGTAAAATACAGTTAGCCTAGAAAACATACAGTACTGAAAAAAAAAAAACACTATTAAAAAATTAGGGTCTCTATCCCTCACACGGAGAGCAGACCATAGAGTATAGATCAGAAACAGAACCTATTTAATCATCTTAATAGTCAACCACCAATTAATGACTGTCGTCCTGAGGCTTTCTTTATTAGCAAAGCTCCATTGCACCTCATGTGGACTTTCCGAGAGGCAGTTAAACTATCTTTGGGATCTCCTGGTGTGGTCATTAACTCACACATCTTATTCTGTGGGGACAGTCAACCCCAGATCCCAATTTCGCAGTCTCATTTGTCATGTTACAGGGATAACAGGCGCCGAGGTGTCCATATGTATAGTAGGTGAATAATGGGCGAATATGGAGGCAAAGAGCACTTGGTGTTAGTTTGCTTCCGTCCATTATTTCTCTACATTGGGAGACCTTGAAGACCATCATCCTTCTTATCACCTACTTTCCATATGTATTTTTATACAGTATTTAAATTATTAGTATCTTATTTAAGGAGTAATTTACCAAATATTCACAGTAGTTTGTGGCTTAAGTCTAAGGGAAGGTAGATCCCAAGGCTGCTTGCTGTTGTTAAATCCTGATATTAAATGGTCATTCAACTTAAAAAAAAAAAAAAAAAAAAATCTACGTCATACATAGGATAGTTGTCCCATTATCAGGAAATAACAGACACCCAGTCAGCCAATCAGTATTTCATTTCTCTTGATCATTTGGAAATTGCACATTCCAGTTACCAAGATATTCTGAAAGGACACAAAACAGCAAAGCTCGTTATGCTGAGCGACTTTGTGACCTCATTGGGGAATAATACTGCCCATGTCAGCAGTCTTGTGGCTGCATGCCTCGAGAAGAATGATAAGCTGGGCGGCGTTATTAATGCTGATCAATAGCAGATATCAGCAGGGGCAGTACAGGGTTATTAGTGTAGTTTAGCATCAGCGCATTCTCACTTGGGCACCTGGGACACAGCACATTCTCACTGGAACACCGGTGTGTGTGTGAGAGAGAGAGAGAGAGAGAGAGAGAGAGAGTGTGTGTATCTTGGTAAGAATCTGTGAGCTTGTGTGTTTCTGTCTCCCTGTGTGCATTTGAATGTTGGGCTTGTGTGAGTGTGTGTGTCTGTGTGTGTGTGTGCGCAAGTGTCTCGGTGAGTATTTTCGGTGCGTGTGTGTGTGTGAGAGAGAGAGAGAGTATCTGTTGTGTGTATGTGTGTGAGTATCTCGGGGAGGGATTGAAGGTATTCAGGAGGAGCCGTGAGTGAGTGCTGAGTCTATATTTGCTCAGGCAGACACAAGTGACTCATTAGCATGGCTACAGAGAGACGCTAGTCTGCCCCCAACCGCCAGCCTTCAACAGGGCCTAAATAAAGAGTCTAATGAGGCGACCAACTCCTCTGCCCCCTCACACACACACACACACACACACTTTGGTTCTGCCTCTTCTTCACACTCTAAGCCTGTCAGGTCGTATTCCCTCTTCAAATGAGCTCAGCAGCCATGTTTATAGCCTACGCTTCGCTTTTGGGTCTCTTCACGCACGTAGACCGTTGTTCAGGAATCATGTTTTTGTTTTCCCGTGGAGTCGACTGGAGACAGTGTGGTGTCAGTGTGAAGCACAGCATGTGATTGCATTATGTAGAATTAGTCTTTCTAAAAGCCTGCAGTGGGCCATTACATGGGAGTCGGTGTGCCTGCCATGTATTTAATTACATTTCAGGTTATTATTCGACTGCCATGGAGAGAAAGCATTGGCTACAGGCAAAGGAATATGGGCCTCATAACTGAAATCTACAAATTTCAACAAACTTTGCATTTCAAAAGTAGCACAACAATTTTGAGCACCACAAACTGAGATGGGATATGTGTGTGTGTAGAGCACATTTTGGGTCACGAAGATCTACAGCAACTGATGAAGTCTGTCGTAAGGGAGAAGAGGATATCATAAAGATGACACAGCAGGTGCCATAACCATCACGATCCATTACATGATATCGCATTTCATAGCATGAAATATACCATGTAAGTATATGACATCTTCTATGTTTATAGTGTTGTTATGCCAGTCGTCAGCAATCTCTCACTGGCAGGGTGGACACAAACCCACATTCATACACACACACACAAACACACACACACACACACAAACTGTATGCTGAAAGCAGCAGTCTTTGTCCTGCCAAATATGAAAAACTGAAGTCAGGGTTTGTGGTGGTTAGACCTGGGGGGGTTGGGCAGGGTTTAGTTGGCAAGAGGGCGAGACAGAGTGGATCAATCCAGCCCTGGTGCATGTTTTTACAGAAATAAAACCCCGGATCCGGAACAAGCAAAATTATTTACTAGATAATCAAAGGAAGGAGGGAAAAAAAAAGTCTAAGTGAATTATAGCCAGGATGCAATGCCATTTAGAGAGGATGAAAAGTGTGTTTTGGATGCCAACATGATTTGCAAATGCATTTCAACAGCTTTGGCATCATTTTCTTTTCGGTTGGTCTCTATTTAGACAGAGGATACAATATTACTGAAATGTTGTTACAAACATCCTCATCCTTCTTTTGTCTTCAAACACACACTAAAGGGCTCTGCACACCGCTTCCGACACAGCGCTGGAGCACTCCGTCTTCAACATTCCATTCCATTGTTTGTCAATACAACCCTGCACACCAGCGCCGATGTCTTCCGCCGTCGGTTGTGAATTACGATTCAAGTCTATTTTGTCGGAGCCGCCCATTGACATCCAATGTTAATTTCACCGGCTACCGTGCTAGATGCTAGGCAAAATTGTCGGATACGAAAGTGCTCCGCAATGCTGTCGGAACCGGTGTGCGGCCGGCTTAACACTCTACCCCCTGTTTCAGACACACTTCTGTCGACGGATCCCATTGACTTTGCATGGAACTTCTGTGAAATGCATTGTGGGTCCGTCCATCCCAACCTTGGTCTACGCTGTTAGCGTTCACTTCAGGCAAAAGGTCCTCGACAAAATTTCACCGTTGACAGACTGATTGTCATTAGCTAGAGAGCGTGGAGCAGTCTAGACGAATTTACAGAACTGGATCGTCACAGCATCTGTTCTCAGACATTGCAACTCAGTCTGAACATTAATGCTAATCCTAGCTTATGCGCTTGTGAAGTAGATAAGCTACAGTAACGCTACAACAGAAACCCGACTTTATCTCTCACAACTCCCGACCCTGCATGTTTTTTTTTTTTAGCGTAAGCTAGAATTGATCTCTGCAAACGATGCCAATGGCCGGAATGCCAGACGGAGTTGTGGAGGGAAATCATTATTGAGCAGAGCTACGTAGTAAGGCAAAGCCAGGCTAATTTACCCCAAACCCTTTTTACAGTAAAAAAAAATATATGTTCATACAGTATATGTCATATGTTCCCTGGTCACATACAAAGCAGGGAACATAGGACCCTGTGACTCCCCATGTATGCGCATATGCTTTTACTGTACATGTGCTTGTGCTAGGCTACTCATTAGACATACATGCAGAATGCAAAGCACTTTGTTAACTCAAGGGTGAAATGTACTTTGTCATTGCCACATGACAATGTTGGCTACTGTATGGAAATTGTGTGGAGCCCAAATGCTCATGCTGCAAGGCATGGAGCTCACAGCACCATATGATTAACTGGTATCTTGTTTATGACAAGGGAAATGTACACTCTTCTCCAGCATGCAGATAAATTACTCAAAATCAGAGCCCATGAAGCCGTGCTATGCTATTAAATTGTCAGACTGGATGAGAGTGAAAGGCCTATATGTCCTGATGCAAACCACAGCAGATGTCCACAGCTTTACAGTCAAGCAAGAGCTCAGATGCAAAAAGCTTTAAGTGCCTATGCAATTAATTTATAGAAATATATTTGTATAATTTTGATAAACCGTATTATCACTTCAACTTAAAATGTATTGATTTGGCCTGATTTATTTGTACTTGATAAAAAAAAAACAACAACTTTAAATTGCCGTTTCAAAGATCTCCTGGAAGTTACAGTAATATTTAAACAGCTTAATTTTTGAATATTTCGGGAAATGGATTTGGGGCTTTTGAATCTGAACTCTTCAGTTGTTCTCTCACCTAAAGCATATGCAGTGCATCCGCCAGTATTGTGGGAGACATGGTCAAGAGTCGTAATGGCAGCAGCAAGTTTGTTTTTGGTCCATATCCAAGGCATTTAATTTGGTTGTCTCTTGTCAGGAAGCAGAGAACATAAATCAGAAAGGACCAAAGTGAAGTTTTGGGCCAAATGTTCTTGTGTCGCCAGCCAGGGAGGGCAGCTCAGCTTATTTTAATCAGACCAGCCGGAGTCAATACACTCATCTCACACTGAGAGTATAGAACAGGACCGAGTTTAGGAGCACAGTAACAGCAGCTGGGTTACAGTTTCCTGTAATATCTGCTGTTAAAGGAATAGTTCACCTCTTTATGAAAATTAGTTGTTCACCCCCTTACCTGGAGTTACATATGTGGGTAAGAGCATTTTGGTGTCAGTGCATGCGTTGTCCTAGTCTGGCAACCCCAATTTTACCTCTACCTTAGCATAGGTGCTGGAAAATAAAGTTGCCAAAGAGTTGCTATCTGGCAACATTACATTACAGCACCTATGCTAAGCTAAAGCTAAAAAATGGGGAAAATTAGGGATGTCATACTAGGAAAACACAAACACGAAACCAAAATGCTTTTACCCACATATGAAACTCCAGATAAGGGGGTGAATAACCAGTTTTCATAAAGAGGTGAACTATTCCTTTAAGCACATTTACAGTATGCTGTGATCAGAATCCATCAACATCCAGTCATCTCATCACGTTGATGCTTCATTGAAAAGACATGAGAAATCTCCTTGTCCTGACAATCCAATTACTCTCTTCGTAGATTGGGCTTGTAGAGCATATCTCTTGAGTGGATCTGGATAGGATCTGACAAGCCTTCTTGAGAGTTGGCAAATGTGACTGTGTTGACTTTAATTAAAGACCTGGCTTTCATCAGGGAAAGCATGCATACGGCTTACACAGTAAATGCTAACCTACTCTAGGAAAGTCACATTGAGTATACTAATTTAAAGGAACACTATATATGTAGCAAGATTTGATATCACCAAGTAATTAAGAGACCAGGATCAATGTTAAACTTGTTTGTCCTGGATCATACTCTAACCCTAACCCTAACCTTAACCCTAGCCCTAAACCCAACCCATTGATCCAGGGCAACAAGTTTGACATTGATCCTGGACTCTTAATTACTTGGTGATATCAGATCTTCCATATATGTAACTTCTTATACAACATTTTGTTCTGGACCATCACCAAATGTATTTGCATGGCATGTACTCATATGAAAGGGTGGATAAACACAAGGATATTTCCTTCTAGCCATCCAGGATTTTCACTGTGCAGCTGTGTTCTGGGTGGCGACTAGTGGGAACTACCTCAAAATGAAAGCCTAAAAAAAGGCCTACAAAAAACTTGTTGCATCATGGTATGTCAAACCCCCAATTTTCATCGTCTAACAGTGACAGTAAGGTTTTGGGAAATGTTTGTAAGGTTTTTGTGCCTTTTAGGTGGCTAGTTTTATACCAAAAACTACAGTTGTGTTGCTTTACAGACAGACTGGAATGGTCAACTTTGGAATTTATTGTAGAATTGTCTGAATGGATGCATGAATAATGAATCTAAACTCCCTTGCCCCTCAATCCTCACTCACGACCCTCACTTGTGTACTGTGTAGTTTTACATTTACATGCTCTTTATGCATTCAACATATGAATGCATGATGATGAGACAGGTGAATAAGAGAGAGAGGAGGAGATGTCTCTCTAACATGTGCACATGTGAAAGTAGGCATACAGCAGGGTCGAGATCGGTGTCTCAGTCGATCCGCTGGAGCGAAGACAACAGACACACTCTTGGAGCCTCTGCAAGTAGCCACACAGCAGAGGAATACATTTGAATCCCATCACTGTCATCCTCTCCCCTCTGCTCTTCACATTTCTCCCCATGACTCCCAGAGGAAGTTCACTGTACTGTGAGCCTAGCCTGCGTGCTGCTCACATATCGACTGACTATGACAAGAATCTGGCCCCTATCTGAATGCATGACTGCAATGCAAGAGCTGTACAGAGGAGATGAAGTTGGTTCTCAGTTTTTTAACAATCAAATCCCAGCACTAATGCCCCTGTTTGAGGTAGGCTATACTTTTTAGCAGAGAATTTGTTTTGGTAGCATCTCTAAATTAATTTGGAATAAAACTTATGAAGTTTTATTCCCACTAGCCAATATACACTGTGTAGTTCTGGGTGGGTGGTGGGAAATCACCTCAAAATAAAAGAAAACCTAGTTGCAGACATCATTAACATGTTCTACTGCCAGAACAACTGCAAAATGTTTGTATGCCTTTTAGCTAGTTCACTAGTTTCCCTTTAAACATTGCTCTCTCTCTCTCAGAAGCACACACATGACGAAACAGTTTGCTGGAGGGTGTATCTTTGGCCAAGCTGCAATGCAACAAGGTGATGGATGGCTTGAGGAAACTCTGTAATCTCTTGCCTAGGGTGTGTTTCTATTTAACTGATAACACTGACATTACATAACACACACAGCATAATACACACTCACAGACAGATCTCCAAGCACCTGTACAGCTCTCCCGGTCATTTATTATGTCTTTGCCATTTGTAAAGGTGAACTGTCACTAGCTTGCATGGCTATATACTTCTACACAACCTATGGACTGACCTATACAGTACATATATGGAGCTGAACTGGAGATTGCGGCCCTGGACAGGCAATTTAGCCTACAGGTATTATTTACAGATATTTAAAATGTCTAGATATGGTCAAAACATGCCCTGGATATACTCCATGTCACAAAAGCTATCTCTGGATTCTTTGCCTATTTCAGAGCAAGTGCTATGCTGAATGTGTCTCATTTTGTCCTTGTGTTGTGAACACTTGGAGATTGAAGGGGATGAATCTTGAGATACGTAATTCAATGCTCAAGCCTGACACCACTCTCACCCTGAACTCAAGAGATGAGTGTCAACCACATAAAGAAGTAGTTGGAGGCCACCACGTGTGTTGCCGTGCTTGGTGTCAGGCTCCCCCTTGTGGACATGTAGTGTAGTGAGATTTCCAGGGTCTCCTGAGGCCAGAATAATAGTAATATTGGGATATACAGTACAGAGGGTCTCTCCATGCATTTATCCATGTATGACTTAGATTGAACTGGATTAAATAGCCTACTTCATCAGTGGTGAATATGGCTTTATTTGGCACACAAATTTAGTTTAACAAGCAAACAAATATCAGGCAGAAAATGAATGTCAAACAAAAATCAACCAGCAGAGCTTGAAATGCCACTCCACTTAGATTTTGTGATGCTGCATTTCTGACTTTACATGGAATCCCATACAAAATGCTTAAAGTAACAGCCTTTTTTTACTGGCTTCACTTTGCTGCAGTCACAATTTCTTGCCATCAGCAGTGTGTAGGGGAGAGGGCTTGTGACAATTTCCCAATTTTTCGATATTAATTTACTTTGTGTTATGAAAATTAAGCCAATAACAAACCACTGTTTTTTCTATTCTTAATGGCAAGGGTATAAGCTGGCCTCATTTTATGATGTCCAAACGAATGGAAGACTTCCCAAGGTCTTTTATTTATTTGTTGAATTGGTGATGTGTCACGCACGAATGACGAGTGACTATACAATTTTATTTCTTTGTTATTATTACCCTCTTCTTTTATTTATTTATTTAGTTAGTTTTACATTTCTCCTCTACTGCTGTATGTTGCGCACTGCTGTCTTTTCCACGGACCTGTTGCTGCTTGCCTGATGTTTTGTCTTGTGGTGTTCAGGGTTCCCACTCCAGATCCAGATCAGACTTAAAACTCCCTGATTTTTCCATGAATTTCCCTGACCAAGAAGCTGAAGTTACATGACCTCCTGTAAAAAAAGAAAATGATCGGGCGCCGAGCAGAAAAGGCCATTTTAAACGGCCAAACTAGTCCTAATGTCCACCCTTGTGTCTACTTCCTAACACTTAAATGGCATGAATCAGTCAATCTGATTGTAAATTAATTGTATATACATTGAAAAATATTGAGAAACAAGATAAAATGATGTGTGGCGATACAAATAATAACAAAATTCCCTGATAATCCCTAATTTTCCAAGCAATATGGTCAAATTCCCTGACTTTCCCTGTCTGGAACAGCCTTTATTGAAATTCCCTGCTATTCCAGAAATTCCCTGACCCGTGGGAAGTGGGAACCCTGGGTGTTGTTGTATCATGTCCTAACTGTTTGTATCTTCTATTGCTGCTTGTATTGTTGTTGTCAACTGTTATATTGGCACTGTTTTGTGTGCATATTCTTGTCTGTCTGCTTGCTGCATCCTGGTCTGTACTGTTCTGTTCTTCTACATGTTGTCCATGGTGGCACATTAGTTTCCCCAGTGGGGAGTATTAAAGTTTATCCTATCCTATCCTACAACACTGCTAAACGTCTAAACCAGGGGTACTCAACTGGCGGACCTGGGTCCGGATGCGGACCCAAACGCAATGTCATCCGGACCGAGACCAAAGCTGTCTTTAATAAAGATTATTATTATTATTAGTAGTAGTAGTAGTAGTAGTAGTAGTAGTAGTAGTAGTTGTAGCAGTAGTAGTAGCAGTATTAATAATTATACTTTCAAAGTGTTTCAGGCGTATTTGTCAATTTGTCATGTTATTTCTAGTTGTAGCCTACATATTTCTAGTTGTAGCCTACATATGAACAGTGATAGGTCAGCAAACCAGCAAGAGCACACGACTGAAGCGCCACTGCGAGTGGCATAGCCAAGCACTAAAAACCATCCACTGGTGCCAAAGTTTTGAAGGAATGTATGAACGGAATAGCGATCACTCTGTATGAGGGAACCCAGTTTAAAGATGACATTACCCAAAAAGTAAGCCTCGGACCCTGGACACATTGGAAATTTGATGAGTGGACCTTTTCAGTTTGTAGTTGAGTACCCCTGGTCTAAACATAAAAAGAGTAAAATAAAATTCAAGGCCATAGAAGAAATAATAGTCTAACCTATTTGAATTGTCCTTGGTTTGGGCTGTGGTTGCTTTGGACTGATTTAAACCCATAATTTATCCAGGCAGTAAAAACGATGTGGCCTCCTGTATGCAAAGTCAGGCTTCAGTCACTAGAGCATTGAGTTCCCATTTTGAATAACAATTTGCATCATACTGTACTTAGCAATGTAATATGATTTCATATGTAGAAAAACTATGGTCGCACACTGAACAAATGACTCTGTTGATATCCATATTTTTTTCTAACATACATTTTTATTCATGTTAAAATTGTGCATGTGTAATTTGATTTGATTACACCAAAACTTTGCTTTAACACAACCTCTGTTCATTACAATGGTGTATTGAAAACATGAGAGTGAGGCTGCTTCAAACACAAGCCTATGTTCTACTAATAGTTTGTGTGTAACTCTGAATGCTAGCTTGGAAATACTCCTGTGTGTTCTTCATAGGCTGGAAGACAATAATAAAGGACTTAGGGAGGAAGTAACTAAACAGGATGCCATACGAACTGCTCAGCTGTACTAAAGCATTGATCAACTGAACATACTTGCTCCGAGACAACACATACGCTGCAACAAAGGCAACCCAGCTTAGAAAAAATAAAAGAATACAGAAAGTGATGGCTTTGGCCTCATTGTAGTTTTTTGGTAGGTCTTTCCCCATGTAGGATAAAAGGAAACAGACGCCACTAAGACTACACATGAAAGTTACGGATGAAGTAATTGGGACAAAACTTCTGAGAAAACAGGATAGCACCACCTGATCTTTAAAGGACTGTGTGTCAGAATTTGGTGTGGGGGAACCAATAACAATCCAGAGAATGCACAGGAAGAGTTGGAGAAATGAAACGCCAGTCACCACCAGCCACTGTCCATTGTACTTCATCCACAATGCATATGCTTTGGGCAGATGGGCGGCCATCTTGAAGACGCAGATGATCTGGAAGGAACGAACAAACAGGCAGGACAAGCACACAGTGTGGAAGAAAGTATAGGGTATGTTTCGGAGCACACAGTTAACAGCTGAGGGCTCCCCAAAGAAGAAGAAAATGCTGATGCAGGCGCCAACAAGGCAGCCCAGCATCAGGAAGCACATACTGCCCCCTGCTGACCGCACTACTGGTGTGGAGCGGTGAATGGCAAACAGCACAGCCACCCCCAGACAGAGAAGGATTAAGGAGGATGCACAGAGTAGGGTCAGAATGGACAAGACGTCGGAGAAATGGAGGTATTCCACGGAACGCTTCTCGCAGGAAGTGCTTGCAGGCTCAGACCACTCGTACTCCCCACAGGGCAGACAGAGATCAGCTAAAGGGGAAAGCAGGGAAAGCCCCTCATTCAGGTGACAGTCAAACAAATCATCCTATCTTCATCCTATATTATCAGGCACTCAGACATCTTGGAATTATTTTAACTGTTGAATGCCACCTCATAGTATGTAATACCTTGTGACTCATGACAAACGTTAAATACATATAAATCAACATCAGTTTTTAACAAACACTTTACTTTTTTGGGACAAGGCATATTATTAGCATGGTAGGGAGATATGCTAGAGAAAAGTCTGATGTTGGCTGATGTTCCTGTACCTGTGTGGTTGGCATACTGGTTAACGGGGCATTCCATACAGGTGAAACAGCACTGATGTTGGCCGTCCTGCTGACGAATGTATCCTGGCATACACCCAAGAGAGCAGTTGGAGAATGGCACCTACAAAGCACAAACACATATTGTATACTGCAAAGTGGTAGCATCATCACAGAGAATTCTGTCCAGCGGACAGCACGGAAACCTATGGGATGACGTAGCACAAACATATTTATATGACAGTCAATACTGATGAATTGTGGGAAATGAATGTGATATGACAAGCCTGACTCGCCAGACTATCACATGAATGTATAGTCTGGCGACGAGTGATAGACCCCCAGGTAAAACGCGTAAACTAATCAGCACAGCTATATTTTAATATTACAGTATCTATCAATAATTACAGGCCTTTCCCCTCCAATCACAGTACAAACTAGAAAAGCGCTCAGAGAGCGCAGACCTCCTCCACCAAGACAATGTGGTCACAGATGGTGTTCTGGATCACCGATCACCACCAACATCGAATCAGTTCTTACTTGTCCCAATACACACCTTGTCCGAAAATTTGATCCAAATCCGTGCAGTACTTTTCGAGGTATGTTTCTCACAGACAGACACACACACACACACACACACACACAGACACATGCCGAGCAAAACATAACCTCCTTGGCGGAGGTAATAATAACTAAAATAAGAAAATGAACAGACTGACCAAGCCATTGCCATGCCAGTGGATCTGTGTGTCATCAATGGAGAGGCTGAGCACTGGACGGTTCTCATATGTGCCTATCTTCTGGATCTTTACAGTTTGATTTCTGGTGTCCCAAAAGACAATTGAGTAATGAGCTGGTGGGTCTCCCTTCTCATTAAAGGACACATTCAGTTGGTTCAAGGGAAACACGGGCAAGCGCTTGATCTCACGAAGAAACTAGAGTCAGAGGGGACAAGGATACAAATCAGCTGTCAATGCCAACTTTGTGAATTAAGTCCTTCCCTGCTTCCCTCAATTGTGTTTCTACAAGGATCATCAAAAGGTTAGTTGAAGCAATTACCAAGCCATATTACTTCAGTAAGAATCAATTTATGCATTTAGCAGATGCTTTTATCCAAACAACTTAGAAAAAGAATATTAACAATCAAGCAATCAAGTCTAGGACAAAAGGTACTCTTGGAAGAGCTGGGTCATCAAGAATTTCTTGAAGGTGGAGAGAATGTCTGTTCCTCTAGTATTCTTTGGGATTTGTACTTACCATATAGGGATAGACTGTACGACTTGTGTTGCATCCTGAGTTGTTGCACTGTAGAGCATTATGTAAAGCCATGGCCATGGTGTACACGGCAGAATACACTGAAAAGGAGTAAGGACTAGCCTCATTGATAATGCCCTCAGCACTTTGTGAAGGGCAGGCCTCACAGTCCTGATTGCACACAGCTTGGCCTGCCAGGCCAGTCTCAGTGTAGCAAGACTTCTGGCCTTCTGCCCTTGACTGATGGATGAAGTCCGTAAAGCCAGGGAGGCTGACAGTGCGCGGTGTCACTCCAATGATGGTGCCAATAGTCTCAATTCCCTGCAGTTTGGTCAGAGGCTGGTACATAGACCAGGCCTCTCCGGCAATCCAGACTTTATCCTGAAACTGGAGCTGAATTGCCGAGGTGATGACCTCCATAGCCTTCAGGTCAGCGAGGAAGAGGACAATGACTTTAACGTTGAGCATGTCTATACTTTTAAATGTGTTATTTAACAGTGACACATCAGTTATAAGCTCAGAGTAAGCCATGCAGATGCCAGTGCTTGCGATTAGGTCATTAAAGAGTTGAAAGGCATCCTGGCTGTAAGTGGATGTGGACCCAATGAAAGCCACCCAATTCCAACCAAAATGCTTTATGATGTGAATGATGAGTTCAATCTGTTCTTTGTTACTCGGTACAGTCCTTAAGAATGAAGGATATACCAGTTTCTCACTCAGAACACTGCTGGAAGCTCCATAGCTGATCTATGAAAACATAAAAATAATTTATAATAATTTATCACTTTTAAGACAAAACATTTAGAAGCAAAAACGTTTCAGACAGCTATGTGGACTGTCACCTTTGTGTAATGTTGAGCACAGCTTTTGTATTTACAGTACTTCATGCTGTTTTTCAGTAAATCTTCCAGCTTCGTCCCCTTTGGTTAAATGACTCATTATGAATGAAGGCTGTCTCAGCTCTTTCCCTATTATTACTCGACACAACACTGAAAGTGTTCGTCTCTGGTTCCTATTCTGTGGTTTGCAAATGAATCCGCATGCATTGATGTGCACAAACATGCCTGGTATCTCTTTAATAAAGCAGCCACATTTGGTAAATTACTAAACTAGAGACTGCCAAGCTTGGGTTGGTTGGCATGATAACTTCAGGGAATCTCAGGGTAACATAGAGAGTTTAACCAATTATGTGATATTTTACCACAGAGCAAGAGCAAACCATAACGGTTACACTTTATTTGAAGGTATGTCATTAATTATGACATGACATTGTCATGAATCTGTCATAAACTTGGTCATGACTTTTGTTAAGTGTCACTCGGTATTTGTCATGGTTAGGGTTAGGGTATGTTAGAAGTCATGACAGGCGTAGAAAGTTTATGACAGATTCATGACAACGTCATGTCATAGTTAATGACAGTGTCATGTCAGTCTTATGAAGGTACCTTCAAATAAAGTGTTACCACTAACATATAATGTATAATTCAGCCACGAGGGGCTGAATCTTTCAAACTTCCTCAGCATGCAATAGGGTAGTGCTAGGCCAGCCATAGGTTACGACCAATCAGAGCAACGAATAAGCCGATTCAAATAACGCTAAGCCCGCCCAACGACTCCCTGTCCACATAGAGCGTTGTGATTGGCTAAACACCACTGATGTCTTAATACAACACTTCCCTATGACTCATGGATTGACATACTTCAATTTCAATTTGCATCCGCTAGGGTATGTCGAGAGTTCCAGGCTACTACAGAGCACCACATAAGTACATTTCTACTACTCATTATTTCAGATTATAGAATAATAAGATAAAACTGTACATTACTATAACCAGAAAATAACCCATGTGTTTTATACCCAGCTGTTACTGATTGTTTGGAGAAAATGATTAATTTACCGGTGATCAAAGATTCTCTGTCTTCCCATATAGTTGAACTCCTTACCATTGGGACCAGGTCCATCATGAAGAGCGGGGCAAGGGTTTCACTCTCTGCACTACTCAATGGACCAGTGAAACCTATGATCTTAGGCAGGTGGTGGTTGTAGTTCTTCTTGGCTTTGATGGAGCCGTTATGGGAAGAGAAAAAATGAAGACTGGAGGGGAAGGTGCGGGTACTAGAGCAGTGATCAAAGAGATGGTAACCAAGGGAGACGTTCGGAAGGAGGGAGGTGAAGTTGTTGATCTCATCCACCGCAAATCTCATGACTTGGAGCAGATGATAGCCAGTCAGGAAGAATGGTTTTCTGTCATGGCAGTGAGGAAGAGGGAAAGAGAGGGAAAATTTATTCAGTCTCATTTATTTGTTATATAAATGCCACAAATCTTCATTCAATATACAGTATGCCATTTTAATTTGTTGAAACGGTCTATCTATCGTCACCATAATAACAACTATATACTGTATTTTGTTATATAGGAAGAAACCATGCACACATGTATACAGTACACACTGAATTTACAGAAGAGTGCAGGTCAGATTCTTCAGTACAGCATGTGCTCCATGGGTCAAACCCCAATGATCCTAGAGCTAAATGGAGACTCTATAATGGATCTCCAACCTTTAGTCTTAAGGGGACTTACTCAGAACACTTGACAGCAGCAGGTCTCCTTTGCTGTCCCGAGTCTGCAGCGTAGTGCACAGGGAATAGACCTCCAATCAGGTAGTCCCCATCAAGGTTGAACTCAGATGTTTGACAAGAGACATTATAAAGACAAATCACGAGGATGCTGAGGACAGTCGGCAACATTGTTTCGCCCATCAAATCGCCCATGGATAGGATGGAGATGGATCAGCACATTTACTGTGATTGACATGCAAATATCATGTGTCTGTCTCATGCTCTGATTCCATTTGCATTTTTTTGCACCATCAAACTATCCACAGTGGGGCACAGCGGCATGGGGTGGAGATTTGCAAACTTTTGGTTCCAAAAATAAAGATTGTAATTCCTTTTATTAGATTAATCATAGACCCATGTATGACCATGTTGGTCACACTTTGCTTAAAGTGATGGTACGGCTTCATTCAAGCACAACATAGGCTGAACGCAAATGCAGTAAAAAAGTAAGATTTGAAGTGCCATTGATTCAATGTAAACCGCTTGTTCGTATTTGCTTTCAGTCAGTGGTGTCCCAAATTCTTTCGTTCCACTTGCTATCCAGTGCAGTCAGAAGACTCGTGCAACAGGGGCCAAAGGGGGTTTAACAGATATGGGCCGCTGTAAAAGGTTGTTCGACAAAAATGAAAGCTAGGATGTCCAAGGATCAAAACATGAGTGGACAACCTGGTCAACAAACAACTGGCCAAGTTGTTTATGGATTATTGTCTACTTTATGCCCCATTATAGTTCTATGGAGCGGCACGTGTAAGAATGTAAGAATGTGTAAGAATAATGTAACTAATAGATATCCCCCACAAAAATTGGCAATCTAACTATTTATGTTAAGATAAAACTTTTTATTGCAAGTTGTCTGAAATATTATGTAGGCCTACACATACAGTATGTGAATGAGGCATCATCATACCCGTGAATATATACAATAATTATTTTCATATACAGTACCTTAAGGGTAAATGATATAACTAAATAAAACTATATGTATTTTTAAAAGCTTACACCCTGTAGATGAGATTTATTTATGCACTAAGACCACACCATGGACAATGCATAATCCTCTACAGCAGTGTTTCTCAAACTGTGGGGCGGGCCCCACTAGTGGGGCGCAGACACATGACAGGTGGGGCGCGAGACATCTCTTTGCGTTCGATCAACGGCCGCACCATGCCCCCTGAATTCACAGCTACTTGTCAGATACACGCATATGACAGTAAATTGAGCTTTCCAATGGTGTTACTAGTTGCTATGATGAGGGGTTCTAGAAATTTGCTTTGAATTAGTAAAATTCCAACATTGAAAAAAATCCTGTACTCGCAAAGTATTCCTCACAGAGATAGAGTGTGCAAATCGAGCCTTCCAGGTGGGGCGTGAACATTCTCTGCCGTCCAAAGTGGGGAATGACAGAAAAAGTTTGAGAACCACTGCTCTACAGTATTGGCAGAGAAATGCATTGATTCTCAGTTAAAACCCATGTAGCTCTAATAGGTAATCTACCCAAAAAACTTTGAATATTAACATTGAATTTCATATTCAGCAGCATAGCCTCACTTCTCACAAATAGTTTGTTTGGTTGGTAGAGGTGCACAGTAAACCCCCCTGTCCCACAGCCTGAAGAAGCGTATACCATATGGTATATTCCATAGGTATATTGCATTAGCCATAATGGATCATTTACATGAATGTCTTAAGTATTTCAGAATCCTAGTTTTGATCCAAGTACATCCTAGATTTTATTTTTGTACAACAACCATGTCACAACCATGTCTGATTTACCCAAAAAAGGGTTTTGCCCCCTGGGTAACATAAGCCCAGCTTGATGTATCACAATGCATTCACACTTTTTCAGAGACATACTTTTTAATAGTATAGCCTACCACCTATGTCAATCATTATACGGCATTATGAAAACTTCAATCTTTGATGATTTATAGATACAAACTTGAAGTGTTACCACCCTGTTCTCAGTAATGTGATTCATTATGTAACTGTGCGTTCAGACCGAGACCGATTCAGGCGACTGAAGTAATTGACTTTGAATGGAAACGGGCGATTTGGGCGACAAAGGTGGCAGGCGACTTGGGCGACGAGACGTTTGAATGCTAACGTCACGGGCAAATTTGCCGTTTTGGTTGCTGTGCTCAAGCTCTGTTTCTTGGGAGTCTGGCGGTCTGAACGCACAGTAAGCCACTGCAAATAGAAGAAAACATCATGCCAAATTTTTAAACAGGAATGTTGGTATGGAGAATCGTACCTCAATTTGTACTTGATGCCAGCAACTTCAAAAAAAGATACTACTGATCAAAGTATCGAGATATGTATGAATTTGTATATTTGTTTGACATCATCGTTACTAGAAATGGTTTATAAATATTTCAAAAATGTGGGAAAAATGAGTGACCTAATTCATACAATCAACTCCACGAGTTACGTTTACAAGTCACACACAATTACATGTGTTTCCTTTGGTCAGCAAAGAGGGGACACCATGCATGTTGAGGAAGGATGTGTGGTAGTTGGTGTCTGACCGATGCAGGTTAATTTGGGCGCTTGCAACCAACCATGACAGTCTTTCCTGCTTTGCAAATTCCACCCCAACCTGCAATCAATCAGTGCTTTGTATCATGCAAAATATGAAAGTTTGACCACTCAATTTGTGTAAGATGCAGCTCTATGACTCACTCATCACCTGAAAACAATCACAAACTTTAGCTACCATCTATATTTGATAAACAGTGGATTTATTCACTCTTGGACAAACAGCACAATAACAAGAACAAAACATGCTAAAGCGGTCGTTTGTAATAGGATTTTACATTTATTTTTTTATTAGTTGCTAGTGAACATATTTGCTCATATACTCTGTGTTACATAGCCCATGAATGCAAGGCACACATGCAGTACAATAGGTTGAAAAGATAGGTTTCCTAAAAACAACAGAGTGCATGAGGCTAACAGTTTTGTTTAAGCAAAGGTCTTCAAAACCCAGATACAGCATTTTAGGAATTGGTCTCAGACCAAGAAACTATTGGAGTAAACTTGACAGCCTATCTCACACACAGGCAGTACACTATTTATTTGTTTGTGCCTTGAAGGCTTAATGGTGCCTTCAAGTCACTACTCCCCCAAATTTAGGGTTAGGATAATGGTTGAGGGGGTTATGGTTAAGGTAGTGGCTTTTAGGCTGTGCTGCCTTAAGTTTTTGGCTTAATGGTGGGGGCAAAAAACACCATTGAGCCAAAAACTCGCTGTGACCTACATCCTACTGATTGTTTGTGTGTAACTCTGAATGTTACTTTGGAAGTACTCCTGTGTGTTTTTCATTGGCTGAAAGACAATGATGAAGGACTTTGGAATAAAATAAGAAAACATGATGCTATACAAACTGCTCAATTCGACCCCAATTTTTACCACCTGCACATACTTGCTGTTTGACACCATGTAGACAGTGATGTAAGAAGCCCAGCCAAGATAATAGAACAAGACACAAAAGGTGATGCATCGGACCTCATTGTAATCTTTGGGCAGGTCTCTTCCCATGTAGTTGAACCACAAACCTAGGCCACAAAGGACCCACGTGAAACCACTACAAAAGGCAGAAACAGTCACATTAGAGGAGCAACAGACAAGGACAACCTGATGTTTGAAGGAATGAGTGTCTTCAACTGGCAAAGGGGGACTGGTAGACATCCAGATGGCAATGAGCAGGAGCTGAAAGAGAGAGATGCCAGCCACCACCAACCACTGGCCATTGTGCTTCCCAAGCCATGCATGCACTTTGGGCAGGTGGGCGGCCAACTTGAAGATGCAGACAATCTGAAAAGAGCGGACCAACAAGCAGGACAGACACACAGTGTAGAAGAAGCCATATGCTACGTCCCTAATTATGCAATTGGTTGGAGTTGGCTGGTTAAAGAAGAAGAAGGTACTGATGGCAGAAGCAGCGAGGCTGCCCAGCATCAGGAAGCACATACTGCCCCCTGCTGACCGCACTACTGGTGTGGAGCGGTGAATGGCAAACAGCACAGCCACCCCTAGACACAGGAGGATGAAGGAGGATGCAGACGCCAGTAGGACAATGGCGTAACCTTCAGAGAAGTGAAGGTATTCCATGGAGCGTTTCTGGCATGAAGCACTTCCAACATCTGACCACTCATACTTGTCACACTTCAGACAGGAGTACAGGTCAGCTAGGGGAGAAAACAAAGACATACTGTACTGCACTATCAAGTGAAGGGCTATGATAAAGTCTTCAAGAAATGGTGAGGCAACATTTTTAAACAATGTTACATCAATAAAGAAGACTATGCAAGTATTTTTCTTCAAACAAAAAATTCCTTTTCATTGTCTTACAAATACTGGCATCAAGTGACGAGGGCCAGTAGCTCTTCTCTGTCACTAAAACTTGCATTAAAAAAAAGTAAGATCTTGAGATACTGTTTTACCACAGCCATGGCGTTATAGTAGCCTAGAAATCTAGACCCCCCTAGCGGCAGCAAATTCATTTGGCCACTACAGGAGTCTAGCCAGGCTCGGCAGAGAAGAAGGCATCCCGATCTAACTTGTATCAGACCTATCAAATCGTCCTGAGGGGTAAGGGACAAGTGACGAAAGAGATTTACAGAGATCTCCGTATTTTTGTTACGCTGAAGCAAATTCAAAATTTGTGGAATGGTACTAATAAACTGGGTCGCTATCGTTTTATGGAGTTATTGAGGGTTTTTTGGATGTATTACTGATATTCCCTGACTGGTTGTCATCATTTCAAGCCTAATGGAGTAAGTTGTTACAGTTTGTTTTTGTTGCAGATTAACTTAATTAACTTAACTTATTAGATCAGGCAATGACAATAATTACTTATTAGCGAGCTAACATTAGGCTAGCTAAGGGCGTCTAGATTTCTAGGCTAATCGCGTGCAGAGGCGACTTGACAGACAACGGCTGCGCCCACCCTCTACCCAATCCAGCCCTTCCAAACTCAAGTACAGAAAACTCTCTGTACAGAGAAGGCCTGCCAGGCTAGCGTTATATAGTTATGAAAGAGTGTGAACTTGATTTACCTGTGTGGTTGGCGTACTGGCTACTAAGGCATTCCATACATGTGAAACAGCACTGATGCTGGCCATCCTGATGACGAATATGTCCTGGCTGACATTCAACAGAGCAGTTAGAGAATGGCACCTGCAAATCATAAATATATTTGTCAATGTCTATCGAAAGCTTTTCATTCAACTTTTCATTTTCCTTGAGAAGCACCTCACATCTCAATTTTGTAGATCAAACTGTGACCACCTTACATCTAAACTGCTCTACAGAAGCCACAGCATTGCCTATTGCTCCAGGTTAGTGACAATGAGCGTTTCTCAAAGTCGAGGAAGCATGTTTGGAAGGCTGCTTTTTCTAGCATTCCACGTCATTCTCAGTCGGCAAATACTGTTCCAAAGTCTAGAATTCTAAATTCTAGCGAGGACAGAGGCCTTTGTTCATAGATTTTTCAAGGGTGCACTGATTGAACCTTGTTTTTGAAGGGTACGGCTTCCAAGGCTAGTGTGCTACCACATTGAGAAACACTCAATGACACAATCAGAAGTGTCATAGTGGAGGGAAAAACTCACCTGTCCACTGCCATGCCAGTGTAGAAGTGTGTCCCGAATAGTAAGATTGAACACAGGATAGTTACTGTATGTACCAATCTGATGGATCTCCACAGGGTGACGTTTGGTGTCCCAGAAAACGATGGAGTAGTACACTGGTGTGTCCAAATTTTTGTCGAAACACAGATGCACTTTGTTCAGCTGGAATTCTAAATGTTTTATCTCCTCAAGGAGCTATGGTAAGATCACACACACAAAAAAATATGATTTAGTACAAACAAATCAAATGCAATCAAAATGTAACTAAAGAGTATCCAAACATGAGAGTCATTCTACCATGTAGGGATAGACTGTCCGACTTCTATTGCATCCTGAATGACTGCACTGCAGAGCGTTATGTAAAGCCATTGCTATGGTGTACACAGCAGAATAAATGGCGAAACTCTTGATTGGATTTTGATTGATGATATTCTCTGGGTTGACTGAGGAACAGTTTTCACAGGCTTGGTTGCAGAAGCCTTCAGTGCTGTGAACAGAATCACTTCTGTTTTGTGACTGTGACCGGTAGATGAACTCATTAAAACCATGTAAAGGCACAACCGTAGGTGTCACACCAATGACAGTGCCAACTGTTGCAATTCCCTGAAGTTTGAGCAAGTGGTTGTTCATGGACCAGGCATCACTTGCGATCCAGACTTTATTGTGGAAGTTGAGTTCCATAGCTGAGGTGATAATGTTCTCAGCATAATAAGGCTCGATAAAAAGAACAAGGACATTGATTTTAAGGTTATCTATATTTTTGAATGTCGTCCTCAACTGGGACATGTTAGACAGGAACTGATGGTAAGCTAAACAGATACTTGTGTTTGCAATCAGTTGGTTAAAGAGTTCGAGGCCATTCTGACTGTAAGCAGACTTGGAGCCAATGAAAGCCACCCAGTTCCAGCCAAAATGTTTTATGATGTGAATGATCAGTGTAATCTGATGTGTGTTGCTTGGGATCATCCTCACGAAGGAAGGATACTTCTGTTTATCACTGAGGGAGGAGCTGCTTGCCGCGTAAGTGACCTGTACAAGAAAAGGATTAGTGATATTAACAGTCAGTTTAGTGTATATCACGCTCCATGGTATTTTTTGCCTCCACTGGCACCTTCCAGGCAGCACTGCCATTACCTTAACCCTAACCCTAACCCTTAACCCCCTCACATAAGAAAATAGCTCTCTGAGAAATTCTGATTAATTCTGTCACTTTTGAAATAAAAACAAATTGAATATGAACTGTACTGTTGGCGCTATACTGTAAAAGGCTCTAGAAATTCACATCTAAATCTTTAACTTATTCAGAAAGTTTGTAGCAGAATGTGAACAATGCTGCACTATAATAATTAATGGTTTACCATTGGAATTAGATCCATCATCAACAGTGGAGCAATGGCTTTACTTTCATGGCTACTGAATGCTCCAACGAAACCAACAATTTTGGGCAGGACGTTGTTGTAGGCCGGCTTGAGTTTTACTGAGCCGTTGACTGAGAGAAATTGGAGCATGGCAGGGAAGTTGTCAGCATCAGTGCAGTGATCAAAGAGTTGGTAACCAAGGGTTACATTGGGCAGGAGTGTGCTAGAGTTGTTGATCTCCTCAACTGCAAACCTCATCACTTGCAGTGCCTGATAGCCTCGCAGAAGCAATGGCTTTCTGTTAAAGAGAGGAAGGATAGTGAATGGCAGTTGCGCTCACCTGGCTACCTCAAAAATTAATGTTACACTACAGCTACACCTGCCATTCAGCATGTCAATTTTACAGAAGAGTAAGGATACGAATGAGTGTTATCAAGGATAAAGGATACGTCATGAAGCACCCAGAAAATGCATTCAAAAATTTAAGTGACTTGTTAATAAAATAATATTACATACAGCATGTTGTGGGCCCGGTCCCCAGCTTGCTTGCCCCACATATTTCCTTTTGTTGTCTATGTGTCTTGAGTTTGTAAATGTGTGTGTTTTCAAAATAAAATTTTAAAAATAATAATAAAATAATATTATCAATTGATGTTCATCATACTAAATAATCTTAATTATTAATAATCTTAATAATTAATATCTACATATTAATCTGGCCTGATCAGTTATGATAACAATAAGTACATTTTGAATTAGTTACAATATGTGGTCCTGCAATGCAACTGCTGTAGAATGTTTTGAATTATTTGCTGCATATGTTTATCAGGCAGTTATTGTGTGGTAAGCCTACCTAAACAAAATCATGATGTTCCAAGTTGTGATGGAGAATGGAGACTTGCAAAAAATGACCTGTGAACATCTCTGGCTTCTGCTTATGTTTGTCTTTTAAGGGCAAAATGTCTTACTAATCGGGGATCCTTTTAAGATCGATGTTTCCCATGTCAGTAATGACTATACAGATTAGCTGTAAGAATCAAATTCTTTTGACATAAACATTTCAAGGTACTCACTTAAGACAGTTCACAGCTTCAGGTCGTCTTGTTTGAGCTAGGTATGGTGTGTAGTGAACAGGAAAAAGGCCTCCAATGAGATAGTCCCCATCAAGGTTGAACTCAGAGGCCTGGCAAAAGTGCCTCCAGAAATGAGCATTATAAAGAGAGAAGAGAAAGATGGAGAGGGCAACTGGAGGCATTGTGTGTCTCTGTGCTTCTTCTGAAGAGCCCATGTAATGTAATTATCAGCTAAAGCTCTGTGCCCACTGGCATTTCCCTCCACCCCCTTTTTTTATCCATCTGCTTGATGCGTCATTGTACTGTAGACCGATTTACAACACAATATCAACTCTGCACAAGCCACTAAAGAAATAGTTGAATTATGTTGTTTAAAGTTTCACTGAGGTTTCACTTTTGGCGATTATAACTGCAGCAAAGAAAATCAAACTCATCCCTGCTGTGGCAATGAAATAAGGAACTTACTGATTCCGGGCAAATGAGAGTCAACTCTTCTGTAGCGCCCTATGAAATGCAATTTTTAATGTCATTATAATGTAATGTGGTTATTGTTAATTAACTTTTTACTTAACTACAGTAAGTGTGGAATTAAAAGATATGGCTTGGTTAAGGCCTATTTTTTAAGATTAGTTGATTTATTTTCAAAAGGTACAATGTACAAAAAAACATTAACCTTGTGTAAAACAAGAGGAGATACATTGCACCAGGTTATAGCAAAGCCATGCTATTTTCCACCTGTGTGCCTTGGTAGGTAATGGAGGTGTTGGTCAGTGTCATTAAGCATTTTCCTGTGTTTTGCTGCTTGCCAGGGTATGAAATGAAATGCACTTGGAAGTTTTGCATGGCGCCACAAAATAAACCAATCTCTCGCCTATTACGTAAAGTGCACCAATAAAACAATCAATCACCTATTGCATAATATGCAAAAGCTATAAACACAAGTATTGTGGTGCTGACAGTACTAACAATGTGATTTTCATGTGACAGATTCAGATAAATGTTCTTAAGTATAATGAGCTTAGCCTGAAATATCCACCCCATAATACAAATGTTCATCCGTATTCATGGTCTGGGGACGGAAGATCTGATATCACCAAGTAATCAAGAGTCCAGGATCAATGTCAAACTTGTTGCCCTGGATCAATGGGTTAGGTTTAGGGTTAGGAGTAAGGTTAGGGTTAGAGTACATTGATCCAGGACAAACAAGTTTGACATTGATCCTGGACTCTTAATTACTTGGTGATATCAAATCTTGCGTCTGGGGACAGTCTTCATGGGCGACAACCGACCAATAAGTGAAGCTGATTAGACGAGCTGTAATTGTGTCAGGTTAAAGAACCTCCAGACCATGAATACGAATGAATAGCAGTATTATGGGTGGGCTACGTCAGGCTGTAATGAGCTTAAAAATTGCATACAATCTTAAATGCAGAGATAATATTGTAGTGTAGTTTGACTCTGATGTACTGGGGCATGATGGAAGTTTTTGCCATTGTTAGATATGGGGAGAAGAAGAACTACTTTTATGGTTCTTAGCCTACTAGTATGCATTTAGTTGTAACAGGTGTTAGTGTTAGTCCCTGTAGATTATGCCTTAGCTAAGTGAGCCATTTGTGGGGTTTAGTGTTAAACCCACCGTGGGCATGAAGTGTAATGGCTGGTTCTAGTCTATGTCATTTTCCCGCTGAATGTCATGTTTGTGCTAAAAAGCAACTGTGATAATAAATGGCAGAAAGCCGATGAGATCCAAGCTGGTGTTTGATTCTGTCCACGTCACAATATTGATGTCAAAAGATGAATAAAAACATTGATACATTGTAGAATTTAGCTTTTTTTGCCATGTTTTTTGTCAATGTAAATCATTACAACAACACGAGTCCCAATTATTGTCAAAGCTATTGTACTGTATGCATACGTAACTGAATGTATTGTAGAATAAGGTTATGGTGTTAAGACACTATAGCACAGGGCTCAGACATTTGTAGTAGACAGTTGAAGGGAAAGGTCTGCACACTGTTATAGCTCCAAAAAGGTCAATTTAAGCAAAACCATTAAAAACTCTCTGTGACCTACATCCTACTGATTGTTTTTGTGTAAGTCTGAATGCTAGCTTGGAAATATTCCTGTGTGTTTTTCATAGGCAGGAAGACAATGATGACAGACTTTGGGATGAAATAACTGAACATGATACCATACAAACAGCTGAGTATAACCACAATATTCATCACCTGCACATACTTGGTGTGACTCATTAAGCTGGCAGTGTAGAATGTGGCCCAGCTGAGACAAAACAACAGCATACTGAAAGTGATGGCCTTGGCCTCATTGTAGTTCTTGGGTAGATCTGTTCCCATGTAGGAGAAGCAGAAACAGAGGCCACTGAGGAGCCACATGAGACCGGTAGGAAGAAATAAGATGACTTGACGAGGTTTAGAACATTCCAGAATAATCTGGTCTTTGAATGAGGAGGTGTCCTCGCTTGGCAAAGGGGCACTGGTAACAGTCCAGATGACACAGAAAAGGAACTGGAGAAGAGAAACGGCAGCCACCACCAACCACTGGCCATTGTGTTTCACCCACCATGCATGCGCTTTGGGCAGGTGGGCGGCCATCTTGAAGATGCAGATGATCTGGAAAGAGCGGACAAACAGGCAGGCCAAGCACACAGTGTAGAAGAAGTCGAATACTGTCTCCTTATATATGCAGCTAAAGTCTGTTGGCTCACTGAAGTAGAAGAAGACGCTGGTGACGGAGACAGTAAGGCAGCCCAGCATCAGGAAGCACATACTGCCCCCTGCTGACCGCACTACAGGTGTGGAGCGGTGAATGGCAAACAGCACAGACACCCCTAGACACAATAGGATGAAGGAGGATGCAGTGGCCAGTAGGACAATAGAGTAAGAGTCTGAGAAATGGAGGTATTCTATAGAACGTTTCTGGCATGATGTACTTCCAGGATCTGACCACTCATACTTGTCACACTTCAGACAGGAGTACAGGTCAGCTAGAGGAGAGAACATGAAACAGAGAGGTTGCTAGTGCTGGTGAAGTCCTAAAGTAAAAAGTAATTTTGACAAATGCTATAACAAGTGAAACTCATTTCAAAGTGCATTTCAATGTATAGCCATATTATTTGAGGTCAAATGTGTGGTTTGTAAGAATATATAAATAACATGACAATTTATGTAGGGCTATGTACTGTATATGTATGTGTGTGTGTGTGTGTGTGTGTGTGTGTCTAAGTACTGTACTACGTATGTATGTATGTATGTATGTATGTTGGAGAGTATGCCCTGTTTTTCGTGGTCACTATTATATGTGCTGTTGGTAGGAAAAATAACATGATAATTTATGTATGTGTGTGTTACAGAATGATTTTCCTGTACCTGTGTGGTTGGCGTATTGGTTTTTAGGGCACTGGACACAAATAAAACAACACTGCTCCTCATTATCCTGCTGTCGCACATATCCTGGTTTACACCCTACAGAGCAGTTGGAGAATGGCACCTAGAAATCACATGCATCATATTGTCAACACCAGCATACTAGCCATAATTATTGATATGTGGAAAAAGAGAGTAGAAAAAAAGTATAGCGGGTATTAGGGTAGGGTATCGAGAACCAGTTCAAAATGATCAATTCCATCGATATTGTACGTCTCCAAGCATTATCAATTCTTTAGTTTCTCTGCCCGCACGTCGCGGTCCATTAGCGCCTGGTGCTAACTGCAATTTTCGTAGCGAGCTAACTCCAGTGATTCACATAGCCTACCATATTGAGGAGACAGAGACACATAGCTGTTCTCAAGCCTATAAAGACTGCCTTTTTAAAGCATGAACTAGGCTACTCAGGAATCGATAAGAGTATTGATAAGGAATTGGATTGATAGGCAGAATTGATAATGGCATTGATATTCATAAAATCTTATCAAAACCCATCCCTAGTGGGTATGGAGTTGGTTACTCCCCAAAGTAGTAATCCCTGGCTATTTATAGAGTTGTTTACATTTGAAAAGTAGTCTATACAAACTCCCAAAACATTTGATCCAAAGGTAGATAAGAAAATCTTAAACTCACCCCTCCAATGCCATGCCAGTGTAGATCCATGTCATGAATAGTTAGATTTGACACAGGGTAGTTAGTGTATGAGCCAATCTGACAGATCTTCACAGGCTGATGACTGGTGTCCCAGAGCAATATTGAGTAGCGTGCAGGTGGGTCCAAACTTTTGTCAAAGGTGATGATGAACTCATTCAAGGGGAACTGCAAGTGTTTGATTTCCTCAAGAAGCTGGAACATGAGCAAACAGAGTATGACTGTGAAATTAAGTTTCTTTTATCCTGTTATCTTTTTTATTTATTCACTGTATCTACCAAGCAAGGCTGTGTTTTGCTTGATGTTTGGTCTAAGTGGGAATTGCTTTGGATGACGACATACATAATAACGACAACATAACACCATATACTGTAAGTAGCCTATATAATAATAAACAGTAGACATCAGTGACGCTGTGTACCATGTATGGATATATCTTTCCACTCATGTTGCATCCTGAGTTGTTGCACTGTAGAGCGTTGTGTAATGCCTTGGCCAGGGTGTACACAGCAGAATAGGTGGGGTAGGCGAAAATGGGGTTTCCAGTGATGATGTCCTCTGGGCTGACTGAGGAACTGTTGTCACAGCCCTGGTTACAGAAGCTTTTGGTGCTCTGAACACAGTGCCCTCTATTTTGTGACTGGTAGATGAATCTATTAAAACCAGACAGAGGCACAACTGTTGGTGTCACACCAATGACGGTGCCAATTGTTTCTATTCCTTGGAGTTTGAGCAAATGATTGCTCATGGACCAGGCATCACTTGCGATCCAGACTTTTTTGTGAATGTTTAGTTGTACAGCTGAAATGATCAGTTCTTCTGCATAGGGCGAATCTATGAAAAGGACAATGACGTTAATGTGCAGTCTGTGTATGGCATCAAGTGTTTTGTTTACTCTTGACATGTCCTCTAGTAACTCTTGGTAACCTAAGCAGATTCCAGTGTTTTTAATCAGTTCAGCAAACAGTTGAACTCCATTCTCACTGTAGTCAGATTTGAAGCCAATGAATGCCACCCAATTCCAACCAAAATGCTTAATGATGTGAATGATGAGTTCAATCTGATTTCGGTTGCTAGGTGTGGTCCTTATGAAAGATGGATACACCAGTTTGTCACTCAGGGTGGAAGTGCTGGCTCCATAACTGATCTAGGAAAACAAATGTATTAGAAATAGATTCAATATCAACATTCATAGTTAAACATGAACTCAAGACATTTATTTAATTACTTTTAAAAACCAATGTCAATAATAAGCTGAAGCACAGAAGGTTGGACCAGGCTGAATTTCATATTATTATTATTAATATTTATTTAATTTTTTGGTCTTTTTTTGCATAATTTATTTTTTCCTGTAAAAGTGAGATGGCAGCTTATAGTAAAGTATAGATTATGATGAATTAAACTGAAAGTGACATGGCTCCATTTGGATAATATTAGATTCACTGTTTGGTCTATTGTTTTCTTCCATATTGGCAACACCTAGTGAGCTCGAACTACAAAGGTATGGTAAGATGTACCTCAGATTATGTCTTCAATTATGCTTTACATGAGTGTAGATAAAACTTTAAATAAATGCAGTATTGTATGCTATGGCACACCAGAAAACATGTAAATTGTGGATATATGTGAATAATCAGAAAGAGTAATTAATGATAAAAAAAATACAAATCAAATCTTTACCATTGGAATTAGGTCCATCATAAACATTGGAGCCAGAGTTATAGTTTCAGTGCTGCTGAAGGCACCAATGAATCCAATGATTTGAGAGTGGTGATGGGTATATGGCTGCTTGAGGTGAACAACAGAGCCATTAAAGGAAAGTAATTGGAGAACATCAGGGAAACTGTGCGCATCGCTGCAGTGATCAAAGAGATGGTAACCAAGGGTTACATTAGGCAGGAGGGTGCTGGAGTTGTTGATCTCCTCAACGGCGAACCTCATCACCTGCAGCCCCTTGTAACCTCGCAGGAGCAATGGCTCTCTGTTAAAAAGTGTTGAGGTAAGACAAAAGTTGAATAGGCTACTCCTGTTAAATTAATTGAACACATAATGGTTATCACATTTGCACACATAACTATCTGGTTGGAAGCGTGCTTATATGTTCCCAGCCTAGTCATAACCAGCCCCTCGGTCTATGCTTCTTTCATGCTTCGACCCAGCTCTTTCAAGAGTATCTCTCTTGTCCTAGTTCTTTATATTACTTGGAATGCACTGATCAAGCACTTCTAAACTTTTGCACTTGCTCTCCTATTAGCAAATGGCACTCCCAATAGGCACTTACTTGTATTGTGTTGCAGCTTGATTGTTATCCCTCTTTTGTAAGTCGCTTTGGATAAAAGCGTCTACTAAATGCATAAATGTAAATGTAAATGTTCTTTCGTACGAGGATCTGGGATTCCGGCCATTGACCTTGTTCACATCGACCACATTGAACCCAAGCCAATCAGCCAACTCAAAGGATGCAACACAACAGGTTTAGTCGACAATACAATATAGCTTATTAGTCCAGGACTGATCCAATAGATTTGTTTCTCAATAACCAAGACCCCAGACCCTCTTACAAAGACAAGCGAAGACAGAGCAGCTGGTTATGGCCAGGCTAATATGTTCCCACAACATTTTATATTCCCTAACCCAAATCCGAAACCTAACCCTAAGAAATGTGGAAACATAGGGCTGCAGGAATATAGGCCTCCTGGTCTCACTTATACTCACTTGAGGCAATTCACAGTTTCAGGTCGTCTTGTCTGAGATGGGCCTGATGCGTAGTGAACAGGGAAGAGGCCTCCAATCAGGTAGTCCCCATCAAGGTTGAACTCAGATGCCTGTCCAGAATACCTCAAGAAATGCTGGTTGAGAAGAGAGAGAACAAACATGGAGAGGACAACCAGTTGCATTGTGCCTTCACTGAGGAGCTGCTGAGGAGGACTGTCAACGATTTTGACATAATCATTTGATAGCCTACAAACTGTGATACAAGCCTTATCAGGATTTTACCTGTATTCATTTGCATTCATTGGTTCAATGCATCATTAAACACCTAATAAATCCAACAGTCAACCGAAACCTTTGCACGCTTCATCAGAAAGGAAAATAAGGGAGGAAATGATACATCTGTTGATAAGGCATTACACCAGTGTTTCTCAAACTGTGGGGCGGGCCCAACTGGTGGGGATCAATTGACGGCTGCACCATGCCCCCCAAATTCACCTAGCCTATTTTCTCTGTCAGATAACTCGCGGAGCATTCATTAGATCTATGCATTTGACAGTAAATTGAGCTTTCCAGTGGTGTTATTTGCTAGTTGCTGTAATTAATTTTTAGTTTTGACTTTACATAAATTCTATTAGTTTACGCCTATCCATTCATCTCGGTGAAATAGGCTAGCTCTTACTTCAGTCAAATAGGGCATACTGCATATCAAAATAAACAGGGGAACATGATTTCACTGAATTCAGGTGGGGCGTGAAAATTCTCTGCCTGCCAAAGTGGGGAATGACAGAAAAAGTTTGAGAACCACTGCATTACACAATGTGGACACGCATAAGATTATACATGCTGCTTCTAATAGACTAAGATTCTCATTTTTCCCTGGCGTCATTTCATTGCTAAACTCAGATCTTCAACTATTTGAGTGGTCTTTGATGGTCCTGTGGCATTTTAAGAACTTCCTATTGTTGAAGTTCATGGCAGTGTGTTTGCTTGCACTCTACACTTTATGGTTGTTTGTTTGTCTTGTGTTGTATTTGATATCTTGCTACACAACCAGTTGCCTTCTGTGGACAATAACGTTGAGTTCTCTGACTTACTCAATAGGGTTAGCCTAACCCTATGGTTCCTTCTATTTGCATCGGGAAGTGATTTCCTGAATCGTTTCTGTCATTTTCTCTAGAACCTGACTCCACCTACAAGTTCATATAAACCCTGTGTTCCCTGATTGTGCCTATGAAGTTCAGTCACAGGACTTAGCCTAGTTAGAATAGAAAAGGTTTAGGGATGGAGACTGTGCAAGTTAGCAATAAAAGAGAGTGGTTTACTGATGACCAAGGAGAATAGAGCAGTCTTTACAGATTGCTGGAGAAGAGCACTCTGCCAGCCCCAAAGTTTCGCCCTGTTTATGACCTTGGTGACCTTGACGTGCTATCAGTCGCTAGCTCTTTAGGCCCCTTTGTGTGCACCACTCCCTAACGCAGATGTCTGTGTAGAGTAGCCCTCCCAAAATGTGAAAAAGTGAGATTTGCTACCTTTAGGAACAGTGTTCAGAAAACGTTGTAATTGTAGCCTACCTATAACTATTTACCACCTAGCTTGATGCACCAGATAGCTACAACTACGTTTACATTTACATTTATGCATTTAGCAGATGTTTTTATCCAAAGAGACTTACACAACAGGGTTAACAATCAAGCTACATAGGAGTGCTAGAACGAAATTATCACATGGGTCTTTAGAGTGAGGTATTGCTAGGACAAGAGGTGTTCTCTGAAGAGCTGGGTCTTCAAGAGTTTCTTGAATACAGAGAGGGACGCCCCTGCTCTGATTGTGCTCCGTAATAGAAGAAAATAGTCTGGATTGTCTTGTGCGAGGTGCTGGGGCAGCCAGAAGGCGTTCCTTTGATAACCAGAGTTGGCGAAGAGTGACCTTTGCCTTTATCATTGCACTCAGATAGGTAGATGCAGATCAACTGAGTACTTTGTAAGCCAGCAGTAGTGATTTGAATTTGATTAGCAAGCATTCTTCTCTGGCCTGCTCAAACGTGTGAAATTCTGCTCCCTGGAAAATATTTATGATATTGCAATATTCTTGGTCCTTGTCACACCAGATCTCTGCTTTAAGACCAAAGAATAAGCCATTCAGTGATACATTGGAAATTGCCATTTTAATCATTAATACAATGCTTACATGGATAACTACAAAAGCATACAATAAATTAGAAGGACATTTGTAAAAGGTTTGTAAGTATTTATTGATAACAGAGACAAAATATAGTACCTTGAATGTTAATAAAAGATAATGACAGTGTTGTTGTATGTAACATCTAAAGCCCCCGTGGGCCAGATCCGGCCCGCAAGAACCAAATGAGTGGCCCGCAGCACCATCTGACTTACAATAAACATGCTTAAAGACCTAACATACAGTAGGCCTACTGGCAATCATACTATGAAGTTTATTGAGGTGCATTAAAGAAAACAGAAGGCTAAAAGAGGACTACTTAGTGATGTTCTAACTAGCACCCATTCAACGTGTGGTTTTTGATGTTTGCGGGGTTGGCCCTTGGCTTGGTATGCTTGACAAAATTCGGCCCTTGACGAAAAATAGTTGGGGACCACTGATCTAAAGGAAAGACTATCTGGAGACTATAGCTATTTGTGAAATAGGGAAAGAAAGTGCTGCCTCTGATGGTAACATATGGGGCATCAAGGCATGTTTGAATCAGATAAATGCATAAAATTCTCTCTCATACTTCCCTCTGAACCTTGCCTGGTCAGAATGAGCCCCTCGTTTCGTAAGAAGCAGGGGTGAAAGTAGTTTCAATTTCTTAGTTCTACAACTTTATCGACACACTTTTGGGCGGGGGGTGGGGGGACTTTTTAGTGGGACTATGTGTTATGTATAGTAGGCCTATATGGATGTACTGTATGGAGCATTCCCAGACATCCAAACCTGTTCCTTGCTCATTTCCAATGCCATAATGCTGGTATTTGTGTTTTTACTTAATCAATGCATGTGACTTTTGGGTTTTGGTAGGCAGAAATCCTCTTCTCTAACCACTACTACGTACCACCTGTCAATCTTATACCTGTACTTAGTATAGGTGCGTATAGGCTTACTTTCACCTCTGGTAAGAAGGTCTGTGAATCCGGCTATTGAGGAGGAGGCCAGTAGCCGGAATCCCAGAGGGAGTACTGAGAGTAAATGAGAATTGAACAGAAATATTGTAGAAAGTTAATGACCAGGCTACTCTGAACCATTGCTCCAATAGGATATTGAATGATGTAAGCCATTTCCTTGACGAGTGTTGTCTAAAAATAGCAGCATTTGATGGCCTACATTTTACTTATAGTTTGTGTGTAACTCTGAATGCTAGCTTGGAAATATTCCTGTGTGTTTTTCATAGGCTGAAAGACAATGATGAAGGACTTTGGGATGAAGTAACTGAACATGATGCCATACAAACAGATTAGCTCAACCACAATGTTCACCACCTGGACATACTTTGTTTTAGAAATCAAGCTGCCAGTGTAGAAAGATGCCCAGCTGAGACTAAACAGCAGCATGCTGAAAGTGATGGCTTTGGCCTCATTGTAGTTCTTGGGGAGATCAGTTCCCATGTAGGAAAAGCAAAAACAGAGGCCACTGAGGATCCACATGAAAGCAACAACAAAACGGGATGGAGTAGCATCAGCACTTATACATTTCAGGACAATCTGGTCTTTGAATGAAGATATATCCTCATTTGGCAACGGGGGACTGCTTCCTATCCAGATGACGCAGAGAAGGAGCTGAAAGAGAGAGATTGCAGCCACTACCAACCACTGGCCATTGTGTTTCACCCACCATGCATGTGCTTTGGGTAGGTGGGCGGCCATCTTGAAGATGCAGATGATCTGGAAAGAGCGGACATACAGACAGGACAAGCACACAGTGTAGAAGAAGGCAAACACTATGTCCCTGGTGATGCAGCTGAAGGCTGTTGGCTCCCTGAAGTAGAAGAAAGTACTGATGGCAGAAGCACCAAGGCAGCCCAGCATCAGGAAGCACATACTGCCCCCTGCTGACCGCACTACTGGTGTGGAGCGGTGAATGGCAAACAGCACAGCCACCCCCACACACAGGAGGATGAAGAGGGATGCACAGACCATGAGGAAAATGGCGTAACCATCAGAGAAGTGAAGGTATTCCCGGGAACGTTTCTGGCACATGGTGCTTCCAACATCAGACCACTCAGACCATTTGTCACAGTTAAGGCAGGAGTACAGGTTAGCTAGAGGAGAACATAGGACGGAGAGTAAAACACGTATTAGTGCACTTTCTGGAGAAGTCCTCTTAAAAAAAAATATATAATTTGGCTGCCCAAAGGACAACAGAGAAACTCTCAAGTGATCTCAATTTTATTTTAACATAAAAAAAGCCTATATGTGACTGGATATAGGTGATTTTTTGTATACATGATTAGCAGAAATAAGCATATTATAATATGAACATTTGGGTGCCCATCTGCAGGTAAATAGCATTCTTGTATATGGACATTAACGTTTCTGTCGGCTAGTATGCCCTCAGGCTATTTCCATTGGGTAAAGGTGCATAATTTGTTCATTAACATCAAGATGCAAAATTGAATCTTCCATCTTTAAGTTTTGAGAGAGAGACTTTGCTGTACCTGTATGGTTGGCATACTGAAAACTGGGGCATTTCATACATGTGAAACAGCACTGATGTGGGCCATCCTGCTGACGGACATGTCCAGGCTGACACTCAACAGAGCAGTTAGAGAATGGCACCTAAAAATCATAAATACATTCATCAGTGTCAATTGAAAGCTTTTTTATTTTTCCACAGAAGCATCTAAACCTGTGTGATTTTCCTTCTACTTCATCATGAACTTTGTGTCTGAGTTAACTGGGTGAAACCATGACAACAGAGCACCGGCTAGGTATACAACATATTGTAGATGGCACTGCTTTGGCGCAAGATATGATATCACCAAGTAATTGAGAGTCCAGGATCAATGTTAAACTTGTTTGTCCTGGATCAATGTACTCTAACCCTAACCCTAACCCTTAACCCTAACTCTAAACCTAGATCTAACAAGTTTGACATTGATCCTGGACTCTTAATTACTTGGTGATATCAGATCTTCCCTGTTTTGGCAGAGGGAGTTGGATATACAATGTATCTTAAAAAAAGAGGGTGTCCAGAAGCATTTGTACTGTACCACCCCTTGCCTACTATTGCTTATTGCCAGACCAACAGCCTGTATTTGCCTATGGGTTTGCAACCAAGGCTAGTCATAGAGTTGTTTACATTCAGAAAGCAGTCAGTACACACCAAAAGTATAGTTAAAAAACAAAACAAAGCAAAAACAAGAAAAACTTAAACTTACCTGTCCACTGCCATGCCAGTGTAGATGTGTTTTGTGAATAGTTAGATTTTTCACAGGATAGTTAGTGTATGAGCCAATCTGACGGATCATCACAGGCTGATGACTGGTGTCCCAGAACACAATAGAATAACGTGCAGGTGGGTCCAAACTCTTGTCAAAGGTGATGATGAACTCATTCAAGGGGAACTGCAAGTGTTTGATTTCCTCAAGAAGCTAGAGTGCAAACACACAACGTTGAGTTTAACACTTTCTATGAACCCAGTCAGTATGGCTTATAATGCATTTATAAAGCCTGGTCATTGTTGACACTAACATCCATAACGCTTTACACAATAGGCCTATTCAGTAACAGTTTATTTGAGGCTGTAGACATAAGAGTGTTACGAGCCATAAAAATGTGTCATAAAATGACATGTCACATATCTGACAAGTATTACACAGCTGTTTATAATGATGTCCAATGCTCTATTCACTTCAATACTTTACAGGAATAGTCCACCCTTTTATGAAATTGGGCTATAAACCTCCTTACCTGTTACATTATGTGGGTAAAAGCATTTTGGTCTCACCGCATGCGTTTTCCTAGTCTGGCAACATCAATTTTAGCTTTATAAAGTAAAGTAACATTTTGTAAAGGAGCTAAAACTCTTTGGCAACATTACATTCCAGAACCTATGCTAGCTAAAGTTTAAATTGTGGTTGCCGGACTAGGAAAATGCAAATATTTTACCCATGCATCGTACCGTGTAGGGATATATTGCACAAGTTCTGTTGAACCCTTGGCTGCATTGTAGAGCATCGTCCAGCGCTTTTGCTAGGGTGTACACAGCGGAATAAATAGGGAAATTGTATGTAGGGTTTTCATTGATGATATCCTCTGGGTTGACTGAGGAACAGTTGTCACAGTCCTGGTTGCAAAAGCCTTCATTGCTGTGAACAGAATCACTTCTGTTTTGTGACTGGTAGATGAACTCATCAAAACCAGACAGAGGCACAACTGTTGGTGTCACTCCAATGACGGTGCCAATTGATGTTATTCCTTTGAGTCTGAGCAAGTTATTGTTCATGGACCAAGAATCACTGGCAATCCACACTTTCGTGTAGACATTTAATTGTGCTGAGGATGTGATGATTTGCTCAGCAAAGAGTGAGTCGATGAAAAGGACAATGACATTAATGTTGAGTTTGTCAATTTTATGAAGTGTTGTACTCCATTTTGAAGTGTCAGAAAGCAGTTCTTGGTAACCCAAGCAGATTCCATAGGTACCAATCAGTTCAGTAAATAGCTGAAATCCATTCTCACTGTAGTCAGATTTGGAGCCAATGAATGCCACCCAGTTCCAACCAAAATGCTTAATGATGTGAATGATGAGTTTAATCTGATTTCGGTTGCTAGGTGTGGTCCTTATGAAGGATGGATACAGCGATTTGTCACTCAGGGTGGAACTGGTGGCCCCGTAACTGATCTTCATGAGAAAATAACAAACAAAACAAAATAATGGGTTTCAATATAGTTTCCGATAGAAACACTTAATTGTCGAACAAGACCATGTACACTTGTAGACTTTCAATTTACACTATAGACTTTTAATTTTGTCCTTTCATCAGGCCATACAGCCATTTATTTTATAAGATTGTTGCTGAGCAGAACTATAACATAAGACAGCAGTAAAGTAATTTTTGTAGCAGCATATACTGGTATAATAATTTAAAAATATGGTGACACTATAAATAAATACTATTACAAAACTTTACCATTGGAACTAGATCCATCATAAACATTGGAGCCAGACTTATAGTTTCAGTGCTACTAAAGGGACCAATGAATCCAATGACTTGAGAGTGGTGACGGGTATATGGCTGTCTAGTTTTCACAGAACCGTTGACAGAAAATAACTGGAGAATATCAGGGAAATTCTGTGCATCGGTGCAGTGATCAAAGAGATGGTAACCAAGGGTTACATTAGGCAGGAGGGTGCTAGAGTTGTTGATCTCCTCAACTGCAAACCTCATCACCTGCAGCCCTCGATAGCCTTTTAAGAACAGGGGCTTCCTGTTAAAAGGGACAGAGGAAGTTTTTTCACTAAATTCATTTTGCTCAGGCAATAAAGTTCACATGTGAATTATCTGATATGTTCTTAGGTAAGAATTTGCAAAAATAACTTGATGTTATACTAGATGTAAAAGTCTGAAACCTACACGCTAAGGTGGACTTGACACTGCTAACTGTTACACTTCATAGGTATTTAATTAACCAATGAATTCTCTATACTTACTCGAGGCAGTTCACAGTTCCAGGTTGTTTTGTCTGAGACAAATGTGGTGTATAGTGAACTGGGAAGATTCCTCCAATCAGGTAGTCCCCATCAAGGTTGAACTCAGATGCCGGGCAAGAGGGCAAAGGACCAAAAAGAAGCAAAACAAACATGGAGAGGACAGTCAAATCCATCGTCCCCTTGCATATGATGAGAAGTAAAGCTACACAGAGAGAGGATTCTCTGGACTCTCCGTAAGTATACACTTGACTTGTGACTTACTTTACCTTGCATCTATTTGCATCAGTACCTTCAATGAATCATTTCACTTCTAACAAATCCATCAGCCTGCCAGAACCTTTGCATAGTCACCAGTGGGGAAACAACGGAAGGATGTATACTTCTGGGTGCACTACATTGTGCAATGTGAACATGAACTCAAGTTCTCAAAAATCCTCTGTTATAAGCACATCAGCAGTCAATGTCCAAAACTATGAGCAGACATAGAATGTGAGAATCACAAACTCTCTCTTCAGAGATGCTGTGTGAATAGCCTAATCAAAAACACTCTTTAGAGAATTTCTGTGTTTCCTGCTGTAATATACCCAAACAATAGACAATCCTTATTGGCAAGGCATAACCCAAATCTACTGACCAGCAAACAACGTCCAACTCCACGTAGTGCTAAGAACACCAGCAGAATTTGCATGTTAAATGTGGACTCTGT
>JAODXP020000018.1:31761963-31788343 GCA_027497455.2 Sardinella longiceps | reverse complement strand
CTTTCTCTCTTGCTCTTTCTGACCCACTGCTTCTCCCCTTAATAAGCTTACACCAGTGACTGCATGTTTCTTTGTGCTTTTGTTTGTCTATATGTAAAACTGTGTGTAAATAACATGTGTGTGTGAGAGTGAATGTATCCACACCTTTTTAGATCAAATAATAACCAAAGCTACAAATAGGCATTACATTTATGACTAGAAATATTGGTAACACTTTACTTCATAGGTGAATACATAACACATTCATAGCAGTTGCTTACAAAGTTATTTATGACTGATTAACAAGACATGACTTAATATTCAAACCCAACCTTTAATGAATGTGGAAGACTGAATGGTGATACAGATAATATCATCAACATATAACTTCAACAGTCTCAAAGCAGCATTGCTGTTCTTGTTTTACGCCTGTTACTGCTCGGTCTCAGTCAAGCTTTGTCATAGATGAGATAACATCTGCTAGAGCTTGCAGGGACCAATAATCGTTGGATTCTCCGACATTTTTAGGTTCTCGCTACTGGCTTTACATAGGAATCCCATGAAAAATGCCTCAGACATTGCCATCAACAGTGTTGAAGATTATGACCGCTACCGTGTTTTCAAACTTTTATTTAATTTGCTCCATGTTATAAACATGAGGCTAATAATGTTACGGTTTTCTATGTAGGCTACTGTATTCCCTATCGCAAAGGTGCAAGTGTGAACCAAAGTATGGTGTCCAAATTAACAGAAGACCTGCCCACTTTTCAAACTCTCTCACTGTATGGTGCATTTATCTCTTATTCCGACTCCAACTCCAACCCCAACCCCAGCTCCGACTCCTGCTCCTCCGGCTGCTCCAATCAGAGCTCCTCCCAGTATTCCCAATGGCCCAAACACAGTGCCCACGAGTGCACCCACTAGAGCTCCACTGGCTGCCCCTACCCCTGCCCCTGTCCCTGTGCAGTCACGCACAAATCCATTGTTGTGCTCCGCTTTCCATCTGGCTTGTTCCTTCTGTCTTTTTTCCAGGTCTTCTAAAGCTCTTTTCAGCATCTTGTTTTCCAGCTGTTTCCTCAGCTCCTCCTTTTCTCTATTCCTCTTCTCCTCTGTCTCTTTCAGAATCCTCTCTTTCTCTTTTTCAATCTCTTCCTCAACCCGCCGATACATGCTATTGGTGTAGTAGCCTCCTCCATTCGATGCTACCATCTTCTCAATCTTCCTCAGCAGCTCTTGGACTTGAAGGTGATTTCCTTTGTCCTCGTTGTTGAAGACATGGTACTGCCCATGACATTGATCAGTGAGCTGTTTAAGTTCTTTACTTAGACTTAGAAATCTATCAATGCTTTTCTTCCTCAGTCTGTCTCCATGAGTGAAGAGCACTATAGTGAACTTCGCTGATTCTTCACCAAAGATCTGCTGAATCATCTTCACTGTTTCCTGCTCCTCCTTTGTGAATCTACCCAGCTGGACCGTCACCAGAAATGCATGTGGCCCCGGAGAAGACAAACAGATGCACTTTGCAATCTCAGTTAGGATTTCGGCTTTACTGTGATTGGTGTCAAACAGTCCTGGAGTATCAATCACGTACAGATCTTTCCCTTCCACGTGGCCTCTTTGCTTCTTACATTGTGTTGTTACAGAGGAGGGGGTGATGTCTGAATCAAAGGCCTCCATCCCCAGGATGGTGTTTCCTGAAGCGCTCTTCCCCACTCCAGTCTTCCCCACCAGCACAATCCTCATAGCTTCGGGCCTCTCTGTGGAGTCTGTGGAATAACAGCCATATGACATGAACACTGAAACTCAAATACTCAAAAAACTGAAATAATAAAACATCCTAAAAGATCTCACGTGTGTTTGTAACTCCTGCAAACCAGTGTCTGTGAGCAGGTTAATTTCAGAAGATAATATATTTAAATTGTATTATAATTCATAATCCTTTCAGATTCAGTCTTTGTTGGACAAAATTGTCTGGTTCTTATCCCTATTCAAATATACTTGACCTCAACCTCAAACAGGGTGACAAGGGCATATTCTTTTTTCCTTCGGATTACAGATTTTATTACTTTCCATCATGCCCAAGTACAGCCAATGCAGGGAATCAATATGTTAGGCATAATGGCTGCCGAGGTGAAATGATGAGATTGTGCTAATTGCTTCCGCCAAATTCATTATTCTTCTACTTGTATATCAGGACACTTCGAAGGCTGTTATCTATTTCTCTGTTGCCAATCAGAAAACAGTAGTCCTATTCCATTCCACCGGATGATAAATACTGACTATATACTAACATAAATACAAGTACGTATAGGCTACTTACCAAACAGTGGATAACTACAATTTGCCATTAGTTTTGCTGGTCTGTGATTAACTCAATGCTGATGTTCAGGTGTGGTCAACCGTTTCATTCTCACCTCAGCTCTATGTTCCTGTGAGTCTGACTACTGTAGTTCCCCTGTTTAAACAGCTGATGCTCTTAGAGGATAGAAGTCGAGAGGAGAGGAAGTCCGTGGTTCCTCTTGGTTCCAAATAAATAAAGGAAATCTGACTGGTTGGGCAAGTTTTCTGTGCCATTGCTATGGATCTCACATTGACACACACACACACACACACACACACACACACACACACACACACACACACACATATCCATGTCTCAATTTTTTTCAAATTTATAATGCCCTTGAATGCACCACCTTGGCACAGAGACTGATAATAAAAAATACCAACAATCATCTAAAGAACACATGAGGGAAAGAGAGTGAGTAAAGACAATCAAATTGACTATAAGTTTTGAAGCTGTTTATTTGCGTACCATTTACATTTTATACATATGTGGTCAAACCTGAATAGTCTCCTTTAAAGACATCCTAATATGCTAAATTAGAAACAAACACTTTGATAAGCAAAATGTTTAATTAAAGTTAGACTAGGGTTAGGGGGTATAGCCTTGGTTTAAATATAATTTAGTAATTGGGGGGCGAGGAGGGGGGTTAAGGAAATATAGTGTGAGTGAAAGAGAGAGACTGACAGAGACAGCAGAGGAGAGAGACAGAGGGTGAGGGACGTGAGGGTTGGAGAGAGAGAGAGAGAGAGAAAAAAAAAAACACAGCACAATAGGAGTTTGCATGTTGGTTTGCATCAGTAAGGCACAATTCAGTGTGGCCAGTAACAACGAAGCATTAAATAGGGAGAAACAATGCACACGTCACACACACACACACACACACACACACACACACACACACACAGAATCCCAGCATATTCCTGATCTGAAATGTCTTACATCCTACTGATAGTCTGTGTGTAACTCTGAATAGCATTTTGGAAAAACTCCTGTGTGTTCTTCCTAGGCTGAAAGACAATGATGAAGGACTTTGGGATGAAATAACTGAACATGATGCCATACAAACAGCTCAGCTCCATCACGGCCCTGACCACCAGAACATACTTGCTACGGGACACCAGTAAGGCTGTTAAGAAAACGGCCCAGCTGATCCAAAACAACAGCATGCTGAAAGTGATGGCTCTGGCTTCATTGTAGTTCTTGGGTAGATCTGTTCCCATGTAGGAGAAACAAAAACAGAGGCCACTGAGGATCCACATCAAAGCCATAGATACAACTAAAGTAGCCATGTCTCTTAAAACGCAGGTCATCAATATTTGATCTTTGAAGGCCTTTGTATCTCTCTGTGGATCTCCCCAGTTTCTTGCTATCAAGACTGTAGAAAGCAGGAGCTGGAGAAAAGACATCCCAAACACAAGCAGCCATTGCACATTGTACTTCACCCACCACACATGAGCGTTGGGCAAGTGTGCGGCCAGCTTAAAGATGCATATGATCTGAAAGGACCGCACAGTCAGGCAGGAGAGACACACAGTATAGAAGAAGAGGAAAACCAAGCCCTGAAGGGCACAGCAGAGAGCTGAGGGCTCGCCAAAGTAGAAGAAGACGCTGATGACTGAAGCTGCAAGGCAGCCCAGCATCAGGAAGCACATACTGCCCCCTGCTGACCGCACTACTGGTGTGGAGCGGTGAATGGCAAACAGCACAGCCACCCCCAGACACAGGAGGATGAAAGAGGATGCAGAGAGTAGGACAAGAATGGACCAGACGTCGGAGAAATGGAGGTATTCCACGGAACGTTTACGGCATGATGTGCTTCCAGGCTCAGACCACTCGTCCTCAGCACAGGGCTTGCATTGGTTTTCTGTAGAGGAAATAAGACACATTCTAAGTCGAGATACAGTAGAGGGCAACTTTCTGACTAACTGGATGCATTAAGTCAAAGACCACCATAATCAAAGGAACTAGCTAAACCAGGCACAGCAGGGAACACTAAAAAAAAGAAAGAAAGAAAGAAAAATCTATGCATTTTTGATGCATCCTGACTTAAATCTTCACTAATGCATCCAGTGTAGCTCTAAGTAACAGTGACAGCATTAGGACTACAATGTGCCACTTTTTGAAGCATATTACTTGTTAGTAACTTGCAATATATTTTTTACTCCAGCTTTTCTACAGCATGAAGTGTTGGGCACCATGGACACTGCTAGAAATATTGGGACCAATGGCAGGAAATAATTTCATTCCCCAAACATTGATTATTATTAATATTAATATTAAAATGTTCTCTTGTCCCCCTGTCAGTGCCAGGTAGGCCTTTAGAATCATCCAACCCCCTCTGATCTCTCCCCTGTTCAGCACAAAGAAGGCTGTCTTTCTTGACGGTGTTTCGGTTAGAGTGTTTGCTATGGGCCTACCTGTGCTATTGGAATACTCGTCGCTCGTACACTTCTTACAGTCAAAGCAACAGATGTGTAGACTGTTCAACTCTCGGATGTATCCAGGCTTGCACTCCACTGAGCAGTTGGAGTAGGGCACCTTCAAAATGACAAATCACAACACTGGTTTTTACCTCAACCTTTTTAAATCATACATCAGAAATAATGTTTAAATTGATTAGAATATGCAGTCAAATTGAAGACAGACCATTTAGTTATATTAAACTGAATCAACTATACATTGATTAAATTGAATGAAATTCATTATGATGCAATTAATTAATTGTAGTTAGTTAACTTGAAGTATACGTACAGATCCACCTTCATGCCACTTAATTTGATTGTCATCTATGTGAAAGTCGACATTGCGGCCTTTGTCATAAGATCCTATCTGTTTGATATCGGCACCGTGAAGTTTAGTGTCCCAGAGCACAATGGAAAAACGTGGAGGAGGGTCCAGATTTTTGTCATAGGTAACCGTTGTTTGGTCTAAGTGGAAATGCAAACGCTTGATTTCTTGAAGTAGCTACAAGAGGAAATATAAAAGACATATTAAAGCAAATATAAGACATAAGCGTAAGGAATTTGGCTTTTTTTTTCTCTCCAGGAAGCCAACCAACAAACGACATGAAAGTGGAACAGATAAACCCTGTAATGTTGGGAAATGACACTAGAGGGCATTTTGAAAAATGTCTTTTTTTTTTTTTTTTTGCTCTTGCAGGGCACAACAAAATGTACAGAGGTAATACCAGCAGCAGAAACAAAATGGACGCTCCTGATTATAATTCAGCTCCAGATTATAATTCACATGGCATGAAGTGCTATGACTTCTGCATAAGGTATTATTTTAATATTATTAAAATCCTCACTGTAAGGCTCCTTACCATGTAGGGATAGACTGTACGACTTGTGTTGCATCCTGAGTTGTTGCACTGTAAAGCGTTATGTAAAGCCTTAGCCAGGGTGTACACAGCAGAATAAACAGGAAAAGAGTAAGTAGGGTTTTCACTGATGACATCATCTGGGCGGACTGAGGAACAGTTGTCACAGGCCTGGTTGCAGTAGCCTTCATCTTCATGAACAGGGTCACCTCTGTGTCTTGACTGGTAAATAAATTCATCATAGCCACCAGGCTGTACAACAGCGGGTGCCACTCCGATAACGGTGCCAATTTTATCTATGTCTTCAAGTGTGGGCAACAGAGCATTTCTCGCCCAAGCATCACAGGCAATCCAGACCTTGTTACGTAGGTTGGTGCGTGCAGCATGGATGATGCTCTCAGCAAACAGCTGCTCGGTGAACAGAACGATCACACTGATGTTGAGCTTTTCTATGTTCTGGAATGCTTTGTACACCTCTGATGGGTCACCCAACTGATGCTGGTAACCCATGCAGATGCCAGTATTATTGATCAGCTCAACAAACAGTTGCAGACCGTTCTCACTGTATGCGGTCTTGGAGCCCATGAACGCCACCCAGTTCCAACCAAAATGCTTTATGATGTGAACGATGAGTTCAATCTCATCTCTGTTACTGGGCACTGTCCTCACAAAGGATGGATACACAAGTTTGCTGCTGAGGAGGGAACTGCCGGCTCCATAGTTTACCTGAAGATTAATAAAACATTATTTAATAGAAACATTTGAAATATTTAGTGTGTGTTGATATATTGCTGTTTAATGAATACAATATTGATACTGTAAAAGCCACTTTCCAATGTCTTTCAGAAGTAGCCTACAGTAGGCTATTTTCTCTATGGACAAATGGCCTAATCATGTTCCTCACTAAATCTCATTGAATCAATTGTGGAAAATTATGGAGGAGTGGAATTAATAACTTTGGAATATTATTATAAAAGTATGAAAAGATTATTAGTAGTCTCTATACTTATACTCTATACTATAATTTAGTTTTCATTTATTGTTTTGCTATTTTAGATCCAGAGTAAATGAGAGTAAATAAAACATAGCCAGTGTGTTTACGTTGTTGCCATGTCAACATAAGGTGATGTAATCAGACTGATACAAAGGATTCAAGAGCGCAACACACTATTTACCATCGGAATGAAGTCCATCATGAACAGTGGAGCCATCGTTATAGTTTCTGTGCTACTGAAGGGACCAGTGAACCCGATAACTTCAGGCAGGTGACGGTTGAAGTCCCGGACTTTGATGGAGTTGTTGTGGGAGAAGAATTTGAAGATGGCAGGGACATTATGAGCATCTGAACAGTGATCAAAGAGTTGATAACCAAGGGTTACATTAGGCAAGAGGATGCTGGAGTTGTTGATCTCTTCAACTGCCAACCTCAACACTTGGAACATCTGATATCCTGACAGAGAGAAGGAACCTCTGTAGGAACAGTAAAAGAAGACTTTTAAAACACTCCAGTATGCGTGTAGAATAACAATTCTATGGATAATTTGCCAGTACAAACTATCAACAAACAGCCATCTTTCTACCATCTTTCTCTTCAGTCTACCATATTTCTCTTCAGTTAGCCTATATGATAAAGTATACTTACTCATCACACTCAATTGCCACAGGTCTAGTCTGACGAATAGTCTGCTGTCGGCTGTGCAAAGGGAACAGACCTCCTATCAGATAATCCCCAGCGAGATTAAACTCAGACGCCTGACAAGAATTTTTGCCAGGCAGGTGAAGGTGAAGAAGAGCCGTGAAAAAGACACAAAGGCCTGCGAAAGGCATCATATTCTTATTTTGTTAAAGGCCGCTCTTGGCTATATAAATATGCCCCTCACATTTGTCTACGATTACCTTAGAAATGTACCTGTCTGTCTACATCTATTTGCATCCTCCATTTGTGACACATCATTGCAACTTCCACAGGGTGTGAGCAGTCCAGCAGGAATGGGTAGGTTACGCTGCACACAGCCGTAGGACTGGCTTAGCATCAGACAGGGCCGTCGCAACAAGGCAGGCAAACCAGGCAATTGCCTGGGGGCCCCAGGCTGAAAGGGGCCCCCAAGATTGAATGTTTAATCATTTTAGTAGTTAAGTTGGTGGTGTTTTTCAACAAAAAAATGACTTTAAACTGGAGTTAGACAACTGTACAATACAAATAATTATATTGATGATGTTTGAAAATTATAACAATGTGGTTCATGTAAGTATTTACGGGGAGTGAAGGGCCCCCATGTCCTGTTTGCTTGGGGCCCCCAAGTACCTTGAAACGGCCCTGGCATCAGAAACAGGAAACTTAGGTGATGTTTGATGTTTTGGAATGGTGGTGACATGAAAATTTCCCTCATTCCATCAGTTATATAATGACGTTGAATAATTTGACTGGTAAAGTCTACTTCCACACAGGAATATGACAAGATGATAGATGAGAATGTTTTCTAGCAAAGCTCTGGATCGCCTGTCATCCAGACATGCAAGTGTGTGGTCTGTTTTCACTTTGAATGACCACACAAACAGTGTCACACATGGGTTTAAAGTGGTTACCATGAATGACAAGTGGGTTTATGTATTTCAAAGGCTGAGGGTGACAGGGGCCTCTAATAGTGTTAAAGGAGACATTGAATGGAAAACCACTTTGATGAATTAAGAGAGGTTGTGCATGGTCAAAGAGCTATCATGAACATGAGGCATGGTTCTGCCCTCTTTCATATGGAAATCCTACATTATAATTCATGGGTGAATTAGAACAAAGTCTACAAATTATGTCTAGCTTTTAAATACCTGGGTGAATTTAGGTAAAAGTTAACCTAAACTGCAAACATTAGTGAGTCAGCTTGAGTACAGACTTTGTCCATGATTCAAATGTCATCTCATTTTCCTGTTTGAAACACATAATAATGCTCCCGATACTTCTGCACTTTGCATACAGTGGTCAAGATAAACCCATCTGTCTCCAGCTGGAAGCCTGCGTTCATGCAATAGAGATATGTCCAAACTTCCTCTGAATTTTGTGATGTGTTTCTATGAAATTAATTCACTTTGAATCATTTATTTCTAATGCACATTGAAGGGGTTAAACAGGCTGTGCATTCAAATTCACCATATGCAGTAAAGTTGTTTTCATTGAAAGTAGTGTGTGTGTGTGTGTGCACTGTGACCGTGTCTGTCCTGAGGCCTATGTCTTTGCTCTAGCTGTGAGGTTTGTGAAGGCCGTGATTTCTCTTTATGTAGCCAGTGGTGTCCACTTGGGGTCCGTGGTCCAGTAGGTGAAATTGCAGGTCTTCTGTGGTAACAATGAGGAGTTCCCATGCTCCTTTGCACGCTTACTTCATTTCCCTCTGCAAAGCAGCATGGTGACCATGGCCGATTTTCTCCCCTGCTTTCGGTATCCAATCACAGAACAAAAAGGGATTTGTACGGCCCTCGATTACATTTTACGTCACGTGGTGGCTCTGGTATTGGCTCCGAGATATGCTACGAGAAATGCAATAGGTAGGTCTCCAGACTAAATATCACTTGTGATTTTAGTTTGGCATTCGCCAGGCTAGAGTAGATGTGACTTTTGGGGTGTTTTGAACCATTATGCATACAATTATGTGCTGAAATGTTACTCTTATTTGGAGGGCTTACAATAATAGTTTTGAAGGCTTACTTTTTGACATCAAAATGATTATTTTGGACCTAAGTAAGTCATACCATATTTGCACCATTTTCATCTTTAATAAGCGTCAGACAATATCTTTACATTTTTAATAAGTTCCATTTGTTGAGAAAATGGTTAAAGATCAAATAGTCCAAAGTACAAGACCCTTGACACAAACAAAATGAATGAGAACAAGTTAGAGATATACATTAATTAAATTAAAGTTCTGCAGTTTGTACTCAGAATTATTGGCTGCCAGTAGGTTCTGATGAGGATCCAATAGATCGTCAGATAATGTAGTTCAGTGCCTCGTGTGGTTTTTTCGCTTATGCAGTTTAAAAAGGCTCACTTTTTTTTAGGTTGCTGCTCAAAATAAAGACTGCTCTGGTCTAGAGTGAGGAGACGACCACTGTTTTAATAGCATTTGGAGTGATAAAAATTACACTTTGAGTTATTAAAATCTTTCTTTTTTTTCTCCTTGTTCTTGTCAACGGCACAAGAAAACCAACCACATGCAATATCTTTCATGAGAAACAATTTACAAATCTTGTATCCAATTTTTTTTTCCATTTCAATTTGATTGGTTTAATATGACACAGTTGATTTAACACTTGGAAAACAGCATGTCTTAAGAAAAAAAAAATATCTTTAAAATATATTTATGTATAAATCCTGAAAACAACCCTTAAAAACATGATGCACTAGCAGAGGAAAAATGTTTTGATCCTTAACTACAGTGTTGATTACGTTTTTTTTTCTCTCCTCCAGGAAAACTGTTTTTCTTAAAAAAAAGAAAAAAAGAAAAAAGAAAAGAAAAGAAAAAGAATCTACATTAGATGTTAAACCCATCCCAACACACCCCTCCAAAAAAAGGAAAAAAAAAGAAAAAGAAAAGAAAAATCAGGTTTCAACCCACTCCGTCCATTTGTAATATTTAAACCACTCAATGTTCATGTTTCCTCTGCAAGAGAAGAGAGACAAGAAACAACATTTTTGTTTGGAATGATTCAACTCTTGTCACATAGTCATACAAACAGAACTACAGTGGGTGAACATAGTACAATATTTTGGAATGAATCAATCTTAGTTATTTATTCTTTTTTTTTTTTTTACTCTCTCTTCTTATCAATCTCATCACCATCACATGTAAATTAATACGGTCTGAAAAGGGAGGAGGGGAGAAAGCTTGGGTTGTGCATCACACACTACAATTGTGTGGGGGGAGTGGGCAACAAAATTATACAAAACAAAAAAAAACAAAAAATATATGAACATTCAAATACTGCTAAGGGTGTTAGACTACATTTCCCAAAATTCTTCATCTAAGCACAAGCATTCATATATATCTATATATATTGGCATGTGACATTTCTTGCAAATCATAGGAAGAAGCACTAGTGCTTTCCACACACCCACAGACCCTCTTACACCCACAAGGCAAAGTTAGTGTACTGAGCTCTTCAGGAATTTGGGACACTTAAAGATCAACTGGCGGATGGGTACCTGGCTGCTTTAAAGAAATGGTTCATCTCTTTATGAAAATTGGTTATTCACTCCATTACCTGGAGTTACATATGTGGGTGAGAGCATTTTGGTCTCAGTGCATGCATTGTCCTAGTCTGGCAACCCCAATTTTACCTTTAGCTTAGCATAGACACTGGAAAGTAAAACTGCCAAAGAATTGCTATCTGTCAACTTTGCATTCCAGCGCCTATGCTAAGCTAAAGCTAAAAAATGGGGAAAATTGGTAATGCCATACTAGGAAAACACAAGCAATGAGACCAAAATTCTTTTACACACATATATGGCTCAGAGTAAGGAGGTAAATAACCAATTTTCATAAAGAGGTGAACTATTCCTTTTACAACTGTATCCAGATCAACAACAACAACAACAACGAAAAGAAAGCCAAGGCTGTAATGGAAGGAGAGCACTGAGACATTGGAGCTCAGTGGATGCTTGACTGAACAAATGGAAGTTCTTAAGAACATAAATTTGATTCCGATGAGAATTTGTAAAAGTTTACAGATGATCTTGTGGGTGAGGGAGGGGGGAGTACAAGAGTGTAAAGACTGAGGTGGGTTGGGGTGTGTGTGTAGGGGGAGCGGGGGGTCTAAATGACTGCGCACTAGGTTACTGCAGCGCTTCTGGGGTCCCCCCAACTATACATTAGTAAATACTTACCACCCAGCGTGGTTAAAAAGCCAAAAAGACCCCCACCACCCCAACCCCACACCACACCGTCCCATCCCAATAGACCACCACCCAAAGAAGGATCGGGCGAATTCTCACAGAAAACTATCCTAAATACCCCCGCAATCCAATCAAAAGGCAGCGTGATGCTAAACACCCAATAAGAGGGCACGACTGAAACCAAACACTGTCACCATGGATCAAGACTCTTTTCCCTCCCATTTATACATGTCTCATAAAAAAAAAAAAAAAAAATATTTATATGAACAAAAGAAAATAAAACGAACCCCTCTCCGAACCCCTTTTTTTTTTTTTTTTTTTTTTTGTTGTTACGCACCATTCCTCATCAATTAGTTTAATTACAGGTGGGGGACCTGGGATGTTGGGTGTTTTTAACTAGCAAATGCTTTCCCTGTGTCTTCCTTGCCTCTGTATGTTCTCTTTCCGTGAGTGAAGGGGAGGTATCTGTACTTGACCATGTGCTGTAGGGGAAAAACAAACACAGAGACACACAGAGAGTCAGAAAAACGCCCACAAACACATCCAGTGCTATCTCAAGAAATTGATCACTACTTAAAGGAATATACCAGAGTGAATTCAAGCATAGCCCTGATGAAAGAGCTTGCTAAATGCGCTAGTTGGCGAGTGGAACAAAATAATTTGGTACAGCACAGACCGAACGCGAACGCAGAAGCGAATAGGCACTTTACACTGAATCAATGGGACCTCACTGTTGGAAACCGAAAGTAAGATCTGAGGTTACATTGACTCAATGTTAAGTGTTTCACGTTCACGTTAGGTCTATGCTGTTCGAAATTCTTTCATGCGAAATATATTGCTGTTAGAAGGCTCGTTTAGGAGGGCTATGCTTAAACTTACTCCGGTATATTCCTTTAACACAAGCATTTTGGTGATGGAAAATAAAGTTTAAAGGGACACTGCAGTTTAGTCACTGCACTATAGTCATCTATAGAAAAGGCAAACAAACATCAGTCTTTCTGGCTCTTCAAAAACATGCTAATGATGTCTGTGAATATCCTGGAAGACTGGTAGAAATAAAACTTATTTATCCACCTATAAGAAGAGGTAGCCACCGCACACTGTTATACTTTTTAGTGATTTTTATTGAGCAACGCGTTTCGCCAGTTGCTTCATCAGGCTCAATTCAAAACTTAGCAAGTGAGATTCTTATATTCTTATATATGAACTTTAGTGAGATTCTTATATTCTTATGTATGAACTTTAAACCTGCAATCCACCAGCACCTTTTTCAAGTTGGCTGTGCAAAGGGATTTTTTATATTTTTCAAGTTTTATTTATCCACCCTTCATATGACTATACGTCATTCAAATTTTTTTCTAGATGGTACCAAAACAAAACCGTGGCGAAAAGTTGCCTAGTGACCTTTTAAATCATCGTCTCTCTTGTTTTCAGTGAAGTGGCAGGCCATATTGGTAGAGGGCGGAAAAGCCCTGGTTTCAATAACTAGGCTACATCATTTTCTGTAACACTACTAAGGCTTGGAAACATGACACAGGGCTAGAGTGGGTTAAAAACTGTATTCCGCAAGTCTACGTAATTCTGAGACTTGGGCAAAAAAATTCTAAATCATACAACTTTCTGGTGCCTCCCTCAGGCTCTACTACACTCCTCAATGGACTCCCAAGGAGCTAGAGAATTTTTTTCTTAAACAGCCTTTTTTATGTACTACTTCCAGAATAACAACAATTGACAATTCTACGAAATTTGACTTAAAAAAAAAAAAAAAAAAAAAAGAGTTGCCGAATACAGCATTAAAGCTCCTAACTGGTTAACATCCTATGAACACATCTTATTATCAGGAGCCTGACAGCCTTTTAGCAGTTGAACTTCCTCTTGACAGCAACTGCAGCTTGGAAAGCTATTTACACATTAGCAATGCTCGCAAACCTCAAATAGGAAGATTTCAAACAAACAAACAAACATGGGAGTGACAAAGTGGCTTTCATCTAATGTCTAAACTAAGGGCAAAAGTAGAAGATTTTTATTTTGCTTACCCCTACACTACGTAATTGGATTTATGTAAACATTTGTGTGAAATTTTATTCATTTGCAATGCATGCATTTCTCATCACACACTCTTTACCAGACATGCACAGCACACTACTGCCTAGGTTTTGAAAACACACACACAAAGATCAGAACTGACAGTAACCATTTCAAGACCTTTGCATGAATGTCACTGGCTGATAACATTCCACATCTTGGTTGCTACACCCACCTACTGGTGAGAATGTGTGTGAAAGTTGAGTGAGGTGAAAGTGAGCGTACTGTACCTTGATCTGCCTCTTCATGGTGATGCAAAAGAGCATGATGAAGTACATGACCAGTATGGGCCAGAAGACTGGCACGTTGAAGGCTTCAAAGAACGTGCAAATCATGGCGATGACGATGCCTTTTGTTGCCGAATGCCTGAGGACGTAAAAGGAGATGAAAGGGAAAATTAAGTTTGGAGCACTCACACACTGCCATTCACGCCCCCACACATACACACACACAAACTCTGGTCTAAACTGATCTCTGCATACAAGACAAACAACTAGACGATTTCAGTGAGAAGAATCTATACATCAGCGACCAAGCAACTTTGCAGTGCAACTTCTTCAGACATATAAATAGCAGGAACTATATTAAATGGCAGGTGAGTCCGAGTCTGATCTTAACTTAAGCTGCCGCACACCGGCTCCGACAGCATTGCGAAGCATTTTCGAATTAGACTATTTCGCAACAAACCTAGTGAAGTAGCCTGTGGAATCAACAATGGTTGTCAAACTGCCGACAAAATAGACTTCAATTGTAATTCACAATCGATGGTAAAAGAGTTGGGCGCTGGTGTGCATGGTTGTGTTGAAAACAATGGGATGGAATGTTGGAAGCGGAGTGCACTGCACTGTGTTGGAGCCGGTGTGCGGACAGTTTGGCATCAGTCAGTCATAACTCTGATGCACAAGCTTGCCGAGTGCTGAAAATAGCAAGGAAAACGAAAAGATTCGGAACAACAGAAAGAACAGAAACGCAAATGCAAACGAGGACTTTACATCGAGTCAACTGCTCTGACATCGAAAGTAAGATTAGTGTTGCCGTTGACCATGTTAACGGCTGATGTGCATTTGCGTTCAGTCTATGTTGTTCCACATTCTTTCGCTCCACTTGACCGCTATCTAGTGCAGTCATCAAGCTCGTGCAACAGGGTCAGGGATATGCCTGAATGACACCAAACTATCACTTTTAAGGAGAAATCTGGTGTGAATTCATCTATAGCCCCATTGTAGGTCACAGAGAGCTGTTGGTAGGGAAAAGATGGAGAACATTTGATACAGCACAGATCGAATAGTGAGCTGGCAGACAACATTAGCTGAATGGGGCACAAAAATTCAACTTTCAGTTTCATTTCCTATTAGCTTCCAGATTGCCATTAGTCCATGTTGTGTCAAAATATAGTTTTTTTTCCCCCAATAGACAGCAGTCAGTAATCTCAAACAACAGGGATATGGTTTGAATCACACTGCAACAGTCCTTTTTCTCAGCCCAAATTTCTCATCATTTTTTTTTTTTTTTTTTTTTTAAGATATTTTTTAGGGCTTTTATGCCTTTAATTTGATAGCACAGTGAAGAGTGTGACAGGAAATGAGTGGGAGAGAGAGAAGGGTATGAATCGGGAAATGACCTCGGGTCGGAATCGAACCCGGGTCCCCGGATTTGCGGTATGACGCACTAGCCCACTGAGCTATGCCGCCCCCTCTCATCATCTTTAAAGGCGCACCCCGAGATCCTGCATGGTTTCAGTGCGATTGTAGGCATCTCCCCTTAAGCCGCTAGCTGCCTGCTGAAAAAGTCCAGTCTCGGGGGACGACACAGGGGCACAGATTGTACACCAAAATATAACAAACCAGAATCCAGTCAAAAACATTTGGGAGAAGGCGGGAGTAAGTTTGTGATATCGAACCATTTTGTCAGTCATTGGCTGGAAATGTGGATTGTTATATTTTGTTTGTTTGTTATGACACAACTCTGTAATGTTATTGTTATTTATTTTGCTTTGTTTGTTTGGTGTTTGCAGCCCCTATGTTGTCTCCCGAGACTGGATTTTTTCACAATTTATTCATGGGGTAGGCAGCAGCTAGAGGATGAAAGGCTGGAAGATGTCTATGATTTGAGACAAAAGTGAAATCACGCTGAAACCATGCAAGAGCTCATAGCGCACCTTTAACCTCATCCCTCTTACACACACACACAGACACACACACAGACACACACAGTGCAGAGTAGGGTTAAACATAACTGAGTACATTCTTACCAGAACTTGAATTCAGGTAGTCTTCTAATAAAAGGCCGGAATTCCTCGTTCTGCTTGGTGGGCAATGCTGGACCCTCATCTAGGAGACGACCACATAAGACAAGGTCAAACAAGGTCAAACAAGGACAGACAGGGCAACAGTGGGTGTATGGTCACACATTTCACTAGTTCTTGCAATCTCTATAGCCAATTACTAGCCTGGCGAATGGAAAACTAAAAATCACGAGTGATATTTAGTCTGGAGACCTACCTATTGCATCTCTCGTAGCGGAAGCATCGTTAACGATTGTCTAGAGCCGTTTATTGGGCGCTACGAATGTCTATCATAGCGTCTGTACATAGTTCAGAGCCAATACCAGAGCCACCATGTGACGTAAAATGCAATCGAGGGCCGTACTAGTCCCTTTTTGTTCTGTGATTGGATACCGAAAGTAAGCGAGAAAAACGGCCATGGTCACCATGCTGCTTTGCAGAGTGAAATGAAATAAGCGCACAAAGGAGCATGGGAACTCCCAGGTTAGCCAATTACTGAATTAACCAACAAAGAAATGATCTCCGGTAGAAAACACTCTCACCTACAGTACATTAATCTTATTACAGTGGTGAAGGTACAACAACGTTAATCATAGACACCGAACATTACACACACTACACATTTTATTGACAACATACTGAATGTGTACAGCGTTTCTGGTAGCTTGCTCTGTTAGCCTCTCACCCCTGTAGCTCCAGTGACATACTAAAAAAAAAAAAAAACATCACCCTTATTAGACTGACTGATACTCACCTTCACCTTCATCAAGGAGAGAAGGGTCCACTTTTGGCGAAAGGAAAGCGATGAAAAGGTTGAGGTGATAGATGCCCAGAGCATATGTGACTATGTACCATCCCTGAGGACACAATGCACACAAAGAGAATGCCATAAGTGACTGACACCAAAATGAACTTTATTAAACAAAACAAAAATATTTATGCATGCATTCAATACAACATTAAAATAGTGTTACTTAAAACATTGTAACCAGGTAAAGAAAAAGAAAAAGAGAATACAATACAAATAACATGCACTACCAATGTAGTACATTAACTAGTACACAATGTTGTATAGTCATGTGCAATGCCCTATAGCAGATGGCCATAGCATATTAAAGACATTAAATGGACTTAAAACCACAGAGGCCCAACCTGAGAATAACACACATGTGCTGAACAATAAAATAATACTAATAAAATAAGAAAAAGAGAGATATTGGCTTTACTGTACCTGCAATATATACACTCTGATCATGTAGATGGCAGTTAGTAGGAGCGTAGCCGCCCACCGTACGGTAGCAAATGGCGTGGACTTGTCTAGCCATGACTGATAGACCTGCAAAGAACATGGGAGTCGTCATTGGGACAGTATACTATGACAACAAGACTGTAGAAGACGACAAACACCAGTCCTCTTTAAAGGAATATTCCACCTCTGCATGAAAAGTGGTTCTTCACTCCCTTACCTGGAGTTACATATGTCGGTAAGAGCATTTTGGTCTCAGTGCATGTGTTGTCCTAGTCTGGCAACCTCAATTTTACCTTTAGCTTAGCATAAGCACTGGAAAGTAAAGTTGCCAAAGAGTTGCTATCTGGCAACTTTGCATTCCAGCGCCTATGCGAAGCTAAAGCTAAAAAATGGGGGAAATTGGTGATGTCAACCAATTTTCATAAAGAGGTGGACTATTCCTTTAAGGCTAGTGCTACACTGGATGCGTTACGAAAGTGTTATGTCAAATTCCATCAAAATTACATTGAAATGAATGTGGCCTTTTTCTCTCTTTTTTTTAAAAGAATGTTGGCTCTGCTGCCACGTCTGGTGTAGCCAGTTCCATTGTTTTAATGGAAGCTTTACGGCAGACAAGTCTTTGACAACACATCCAATGTAGACTCTCAGTTAGAACAGGGTTTTCAACAGGCTGTGGCCCTGGCTCCAACATCCTGAACAAAGGTAGCCCCACCAGCAGGGGCTTTTGCGCATCGTGTCAGGTACATCTTTAAACGAAGTAGTAACTGTATTGTATGTGAGTGTGGTTTGTGTCCGTGGGACACAAAGCGATATTAGCAGAATGGGTGTTTGTAGTGGCTTTAGTTGTGAGAAAAATGGAGTGGCAATATTTCTGCACTGAGTTTCTGTATAGACTGGACGTAAAAGTTCTGTTACAGGCATCAAACACTCTAACCCGAGAGCCACCACAGAACAATATAAAAACAATATAATGCTTTACTATCATGTCTTGCATGTAAATTGTCTTTGGTCTCACTGATTGATTAAGGCGAATAAAACAACAACAACAACAACAAAAACACATGACGATTCATGACTACTCCTCATAATAGTGAATGAATAGTGAAAACAGTGAAAAATAGCGAGTGAAACTGGGGTTTCATTATAAATAAAGAGTAAAGGGTTATGGTCTCATCCATAACTGTCTTACCTGGCCAAGCCTTGTGAAAAAGCGTCCGATCGTTGACGGTTTCCCATGGATCGACTCACCGACGCTGTCTCCTTCTGACATTCTGTCTGTAAAGCACAGAAACTGTCATTCAATCAGAGGAACAGCTTTCAGGAATTTTTTGAAGTGGTGCCAACTAGTGGAAGGCATCCATGTAGACCTGAAGTCCACTCACAGGACTCCTTACAGAGTACATACATAGGCCTATACATTCATTAAGGTAGGCCTGCCTTTAAACTCGCCCAGCTAGTTTTAAGCTCTATATTAAGGTAAGAACATAGAAAAAAGAGCAATTCCTTAACTTACAGCTGCCTATGCTCACATCAGTGTTTTTATCAATTTTCACAATACGTTTTAATAGTGACATCAAACCATTGCAAGCTAGAGAAGGGGTTAAATTACAGAACAGATGTCACAACCTGAATATTTTAATGTTAGCTTGCTGACATGCAAACAACTTGCAAAGGCTGCAACTCTGATATCACTGTAAGATCAGAGATGGGCTTTCAGGACTGAATACTAAAATGATCGTGATGGTTAGGTAGCACAGGCTAACCACTTGTCTTGGCCTTGTCCATAACACCAAGGGGTATGATAACTCGACTCTACTACGGTGGATTTCAAGTAGTTTATCAAGTGACTTGTCAGACTACACTCTCCCTTCCCTTTCACTTCCCTCGTAATCGTTATGTCATTACGTTTGAAGGACAGTGTAATATTTAGGACGCTAAGAAGGGTAGTTGGAGAGATGAACTCTGACCTTAGGTCAGATAACACTAGTAACACAGGTAACACTGGGCCAGCGGGTGTTTTGACACCACACGTCGAACGAGGGTTCAATATTCTCGCCACAAACTGGGCTGTTGGTCGTAATGGACGTACCTAACGTTAACTGAATGAACAAGGAAGTGGCCATCTCCTGAGCTAGCTATGCTAATCAGGTAGCGCGCTAGCTACCTTGGCTACAAGAATACAAAACCGTAATGACATGATATCCCTGTAAAATGTAAGGCTCGCTGTGGAAAACATAGGCTTTAAAGCTAGCTATTAGCAGCCCCAGCACTACAAACACAACATTTCTATCCAAATGAATCAACCACACAATCAGCTTGTGTGTCTCACAATCTAAACGACTGTTGCCTTAACCAGAACACATGAAGAACATTTGCCCCAAATGTAAGCTTATCCAAGTAATGATGAACACAAAAACTGTCAATTGTACCTCTGCTAACTATCTGACTAGCATACAAGGAGACCTAACGTTAGTTAGCAACATACATTTAACAAACGTGATGGCTTAATCATAAAAACATCGGGTGTTGTGTGAAATTGACCTTGTATACTTATATAATTTATAAACACCTCTCATGGACTGCTAGGTTTATGCTAAATCAAGATATTAACTATGCTTCCAGTAATGGACAGTAGGGTCCAAATGGTTAATTTATTCTAGGACGAATATGGTGGATGTAGTTCTTTTACAATCCCATCATCACTGTTCACGTATAAGCACATGTCAGCAAAAACTACAACAACCAATCGCAACATGAAATTTGGACAACTCACTTCCGGACGATATCGAAACGCTCTATGATACCACTGGAACGTTAGCGATTTGAGATGGGCATTTTACTGAACATATCTATCGACAAGCCGTCGATGATGCCAGTTCAATTGATAAATAACTCGAAGAACACACTATTCACAAGCTTGGATTCACAGAAAGAACCTACACAATGCTGTATATCAAGGAATACCTTTATCTTACCCGGTGCTGCCGCTGTGTCACTCGGCTCTACACAGGCTCTACCTAACTAGCTAGCCGGCTACCGCTCGTGCTGTTCCCCAGCGAACACGTCAGTACTTCCGCACGAGCACAGAAAATACCGGTAGGCGAAAGCAGTAGAGTAAAGATATATCGATGTGTGCCTCCGTTCATACATTGCTACTGCCTATGTAGTAGAACAATGATAACAGCAATGTAAAGAAAAATAAATAAATAAACAAATAAACGAACCATGCATTGATGCACCGCTATCACTCATGTCCCCATGACGGTCATCATCTAGTAGCCTAGACTAGCCTATTATGTTACGTTAATCAGAGACACAAACTGTAGCCTAGGCCTAGCTGTTCAGATTGCAAATAGCCATTCGCCATTATTAAACCTACAAACGTCTTCCACATAACGTTACTTCTTTCTGCAAATGGACTTAGGGTCCACTCTATTTATGATTATTATTAGATTACTAGTTCATTTAACTTTAGCTGCCTGCTTGCCTACTTAGGCCTAGAACTGCAGCAAGACCCCAAGCTATAAGTAGTAGTGAACATGGGAACTGGACCTCAAGGTCTGGCCATGCTCTTGTAAAAATATATTTTGCTTAACAAAAAAAATAAAAAATAATCAGCACCAGCTCTGAAAAATCCTTGGCATAGGCAACATAGAGAAATTCCTCTTCGATTGTGCCCCCTAGTGGCGCATGTGTATTAATCCCACTGTAACAAGAAACACATGCAGATCCCAGCAAACAACGCCCTTGCGGAGCCCTCTTTGTTGCCCACAATTAGAAATGTGTCCCCAGAAAAAGCCATGCGGGCCTGTGAGAGCCTATAGAGGGCTTAGGAGAGGGCTTCCAAGGGCCTGGCACTGACAGGGGGGCCCAGAGAATATTTGAATATTAAAATCAATATTTGAGGGGCCCAAAATTAATTTTTGTCATAGGGCCCAAAATTTCTTGCAGCGCCCCTGTGTGAGGGTGAGGACTGCTGTGGGGCCAGCACGCTTACTGATGAGCAGATTCTCACAGGCCTACCGTGGGACCCTTATGCTTGCCCAAAGTCAGCCCCATGGGGCCCATGTGGACTTGCTCACTGGGATGTAGACTATCATAGACTTCACACTGTAAATGCAGTATGAGGTGATGCAATGAATGTGTGTGATGTGAATGAATAACGATTCAGTTTGGTAATTGTTTATATTCGTGATATTTAAGAAAGAACACTGTACAAAAAGTTTCACACTCAATAACATTGGGACACAAAATAAAATATGTTACAATGTCATTATAAAAAAGAACACTTTGAAACAGCAACTCACCCAGAATATGAAAACAAATTTACAGTCTACAGTTCAACATTTGCAGTGACATAATACTGATTTTCCAACCAAACTTCCTATTTAATTTATCTATGCCACACAGAAGCAGTTAGCCTAAAGTGCTTCGATGTAAGGTTTCTGATGATTGTTTAACAGCACAACATATGATTTCTGGACTAAAGCACAGTGGAACCAGTGCGTAGTTACTAAAAAGGACTAAAGTACTGTATACCTTTGTGTGCTTTTAACCACAACAACAAAATTACAATCAACATTTACAAAACATTCCAAATGTGTGTAAAAATTAACATATAAACAGGACAGAATAGGTTGTCTGAGACTCTGAGTATCCAAACTATAGACTAGGCCATTATAGCCTTCCACACAACGTTATCCTGCAAGACCTATGGGCAATTTTCAAAGTTTAAAAAATTGTTAGAGGGAATAGTTTGACATAAATTAACTTTCAATCAACTTCAATGTGTTTTTCCAAAGACAATATGATAACGTGGCAAAATAAAAGAACTGAACAGCTGCCTTACTAGCAACATTTAAGTTTCTGTCTTAAAAATACCTGACAGGGATTTCACCAAAAGACCAAAAATCTGTCAACAGTCAAAAAACAACTGCTATGCACAAACCAATTATCAGGACGATATTATTTGTGCTGAAAACAGTCATCCACATCCATTTTCTTGTCATGGTAAATACAAAACTTCAAAGATGCAGGGGGGCACATGCCTCGTCTTGGTTTGAAAATGACAATGCTAGATTATTGCTATTATTGCCTGGCAATAGAGACCAAAATCTTTCAACTGCAAAAAGCAAAAATGTAATAAAACAATATATTTTTGCACTGACATGGTAGATATTGAAAAGCACCAAAGCCTAAATGATCATCTTTTAATAAATTTTCAGGACTTTTCAGTCTTTTCTGAGTCATCACTATGATGTCTGGGTGTGTCTAAATAGAATGTTTCACACATGATATGCTTAGAGCAGTCTAAACTGTGAGAAAGACCACATAAATATCATATGATTAAAAAATACAGGCTACCCTTTTCAGCAAAAGCAGAAAGTCGGAAATACAAATATAAGGATCCTCAGTACAGAACTGCGGCCTTTACACTAAATCTGATGCACATTCTTTTGTTTGATGAGACCAAGCCTTGATTGTGAAACAGGCCTGTCCTATTGCAGTGTATGCAGTGAAGTTCATGGGGTTGAAGGTTATGATATGACATAGCTGGCTGCAATTAAATGACTCCTTTGGGAGCTTCTGAAAAAAAAAAGATAACTTTTTCTGCAAAATGTCCTAATCTAAAAAATGTGTCCAACACTGATATTCTCCATGCTGAGGGGGACAGTACAGTATATCATGTCAGTCATGAATGGTACATATGGACGTAGTGTTTCAAAATAAAATATTAAAAATCAAATTTAATATTTAATTGAAATGATTTCCAGCAGAGGAGTCAGTAGACTTATTTTCCACAATGTAATCGTCTTGAATTTCGAACATTCCCTGTAGCCTACTTAGTAACTAACTTAAGTACTGTAATAGGTGATAAAGTGATAAAAATGGAATCATTTGACATTTTAGTGATATGAAATGTATTCACAATTGCTCTATTTGATGACAATGACGATGATGATGATGATGTTGATGATAATGATGATGACAATCGCTTGATTCACCTGGGTTACACACTTTCATACCATAGTCTGCACACAATGAGTACAAATTGTAAGCACAATAAGATAAATATACACCAGAAAAAAAAAAACACTTGTGCCGAATAAGAAGAAGAAGAAGAAAAAAAAAATCAGCTGTTAAAGATATTACTTTACATTATGCACATATTTACACAATGGAAAATTTACAATAAATAAGATTAGTACAGAGTTGTATGGCCACCCACTGTGGATATCTTTACCAGCTAGTCTTGCCCAAACTCTGATGGTGATAATACAATGTCAGTGGATATCAGATGAAACACAATTGATCTGTTTTGTATTTAACTGTTCTGTAATAAGCACACACATTCCTGAGCATTTTTTTTTTTTCCAGTGAACTGATGATTCTGAAACATAGGCTAGGGGATAAGATGACCCGTTTTAGAATGAGCAGAGCTACATCATTTAGCTGTGTGTGCAGTGGTAAGTGAGTGAAGTCTCCTGTGGAAGTTTGACGGCGGTGTACTGTAAATGAACGACTTTCTGCCTCACACTAACAGGGGAAGGTGTAGCCATGGTAACTCTGCTAAGACAAAGCCATAACAGGAGTGAAAACATTACAAATGGAAGTGCTTTTTTATAAAAAAAAAAAAAAAAAAAAGAAAAGAAAGAGCAACCAGCAACCAATAATATTACATCCTGATACCACAGTAGAACCCTCGTGAATGGTGTGTGTGTTCCTCTGGCTTCATGGACCTGAGGCAGGATGAAAATCGATACAGTAAGAGTCTGAGGTGCCTCATGATTGTCAGTGCACGCGGCTCTCCGTGAACTCTTCTTTTATGGCGGCGTGACGGCGTGAGCTCTTGCAGTCGGGCATGTCGAAGCCAAGGTCGGCCCAGTCCTCGTGCGGCGCCCCAACGCCAACCCCTGCACCGCCAGCGCCGGGCCGGTTGGGGATGGTGATGGTGTGGCGTACGCGGAAGTGCACGGCCTCCATGACACGTTGGCGCTGCAGCTCGCCACTGGGGCCGATGGCCATGGTCGCGGCCGCCATGTTGCTGCTGGAGCGGATGAGCTGCTGGCTGTAGTCATGGCTCTGTTTCATGTCCTGCAGCCCACGCCAGATCGCCAGGCGAAACTGCTCTGGGATCTTCAGTGCACCAAGGTCCTACACACACACACACACACACACACACACACACACACACACACACACACACACACACACACACACAGAAAGAGTCAGCAAACAAAGGATTGGAAACTCCCCCTATTCTGAAGGCACATAGATCATGAAAATGTTGCTTTTCTTTTTTTTTAAATTGTAAAATGTGGTCTTTTTGGCAGATAACAAAACATACAAATCATTAAAACATCAGTTTTCTGGACTGTTTCTCAAAATCTGGAAGGTGGTATCATTAATTATCAATCATTATCATGTCAGTCAACACTATGAATGTACAATGAACATTCATAGACAGTGAATCCTCGCACACCAAACTGAGACACACCCTACCACTCCCACAGATGCACACACACACACACACACACCTCATGTCCACACACATACCTCATTAGTAAGTGCCTGCAGATGGTAGATGCTCTGCAGTCCTTGTGAAGTGAAGTAGTCTATGCAGCTCTGGCAACCCAAACTGGTCAGAAAGCTGAAGAGAAAATAAGAGGGAACGCTACTGAAATATCATTTTTTGGGGACGCTACACAGACACACACACACACACACAAACACACAGACACACGCACACACACACACACACACACACACACACACACACACACACACACTCTCTCTCTCTCTCTCTTTTTGTATGTCCTTTTCTTAACCCCACACATAATAGTAAAGTACCATGAAAAACTCCCAAATACAAAATAGAGATAAAATATGTTTGTAATATAAGCCTTTAGAGAACATAGTGAATTCATTTCATGGTATGATTAATTCAATATTGATTGTAGAATTACCCTTCTCATTATGGCTGTTAGAAAATCAATGGAGCATGCAAGTAGTAAAAATGATTCAAGAAGACATTTTGCTTGTGTAAATAGTTTATTACAAACATGATTGTAAAAAAAGAATTTAAACAGTGTATGTAGGCTATTATATAGTGTAAACATAATTGATTATGTTCATTTGGCATTGTGAAATTATTTATAAGAGAAAATGCAGGGTGAAAGCAATATTCCATACACACGCACACACACATGTAAACATGCAAAACAAAACTCAATCTAACACTAGATTACAGTATACTCAAAGTTAAGGTGTTTAAACATAGAAAAAAAACACTACGCTTACGGATGAGATCACATCACTTCCAACCTCAGTGCTCTTAGAATGTCAAAAGAAAATGAACTAGAGCCGAACCATCTTGTTGTTATTTAACACTGATATCCTAATATTGGTGGCCAATTTCATAATATTTTCCTTTGAACGTCCTGTAGGTTTGACATAAGGAAGTAGTCTCCCATTAAAGTACATTAAAGCAATATACCGGAGTAAGTTTAAGCATAGTCCTGCTGCACGAGCCTTCTAACAGCAATATATTTCGCATGAAATGAAAGATTTTCGAACAGCACAGACCTAACGCGAACGTGAAACACTTTACATTGAGTCATAACCTCAGATCTTACTTTCGATTTCCAACAGTCAGGTCCCATTGATTCAGTGTAAAGTGCCTGTCTGCTTCTGCGTTCGGTCTGTGCTGTACCAAATTATTTAGTTCCACTCGCTAATTAGCGCATTTAGCAAGCTCTTTCAGCAGGGCTGTGCTTGAATTCACTCCGGTACTCTCCTTTAAACCAAAAGTGCTCTAGACTGCACAGATTGACCGACCCGGTCGGCCTCGATCAACAGACACACTAATACATATTTTTCTGACCAGCAGAAAGAGAACACAATGAGTCACATTCATTACAATCACTTGAACAAGGTGTGGTGCTGCTGACTAAGCATAGGAGTGATTTATCTGCTGCTCCCTCTCCATCTGTTGGAGTTGTCCTCTGGCAGGATTACCAGACGCAATACCGGAGTGTGTGTGTGTGTGTGTGTGTGTGTATGCGTTTGTATGATGCGTTTGTGTGTGAGCGTACATACAGCAGGTTACAGCAGTGCAAGACATCTGAGATAAGAGTTGGAGTTGTTTGTGTGTGTATTTGTGTGCTTTCTTATGTGTGTGTGGATGTGTGTGTGTTACAGCAGGGTGGAAGTATCTGACACGGCTGGGGTTGTATGGT
>JAODXP020000018.1:31756963-31759463 GCA_027497455.2 Sardinella longiceps | reverse complement strand
CCTGCATGTTATTACAGCCTACGTACAATGTAAAGTATCAAGTGCATTTTAAAGTTTTATCATCATCATCATATTCACATTGGCCGGTTTTCTCCCAGGTGCTCTTATAGCATCTGAAAGCCTTCAGAGATTGAGCTGTGTGACTTACAGGGATGTAAAACATCTCCTCGTCTCCATGGCGACGCTTCTTCATGTTGAGGGAGGGGCCAGGCATGCTTGGAGGGCTCTGTTTGAAATCTGTTTGTTTTGAGAGATAAAAACATAGTTATTTATGATAGAAGGTCATGATAGGCCACGCATGGACACAACTGTGCATGATTGGAAAGGCTCTGATTATCTGAATCCCTTTTCTTGTTTCTTGTTTCTCGTCAATGTAAGATTCACTTCAAATGCCTCCAATGATATCTCAGATTTTAGGTATTTGGAGACACACAACTCTTAAGATAGCCCTTAAGAGATACTCTAAAGACTTTTATGCAGCGCAAAGTCACACAGGCATTTCATCAGTATGTGTGTGTGTGTGTGTGTGTACCCTATGCCTTGTGATCTTTTCAAATATCTTTTCCACATATGTATAAGTCTATCAAATTATGTATATGTATACATATATGTATATATGTATAAGTCTATCAAACTTATTTTTAAGTAGGAGAATCTGGAACAATAATAAGAATTCTGAGAATCAGATAGGCTACATGATGGGGGCGTGGCTGACTGCTTGTTCTAGAAGCAGAAGCAGAAGCTGCAAACAGGAAGAGGAGGAGGTGGAGATAGAGGAAGAGGAGGAGGAAGAGAGGAAGACTCACTGCGCTTGTTGGCATTTCCATTTTTGTTGACGCTCTCATTGATGGCCTGCTGTTCACGGAAGTGATCCTCATCGGCCTTGCGGTCTCGACCCGGACAGGCACAGATGCGACCTTCAAACGACCTCCGGCCTAATACCTGACCACTGAACAGAAAAGGAACAGAACCTCAGCAGACATTTTGTGTGTGTGTTTGAGGAGTGTGTGTGGAGTGGAGCTTCAAAGATAAGAAGGCTAGCCGGCTCCAGGCACTTTCACGTTAAGTCAAGAAAAGTTGTCTAAAAACCCTTTAGCTATATCATGGGGTTAAACTTTTTAAAACGCTGACCGGTTTTGGCCATAATAGGCCTTTGTCAGGGCTACACAAAGTTTTTTTTACCTCGAGTCTCCCATGGGTTAGTAGTGAGCACTTGGCCGTTTTGCCTTTAAGACAGTGGAGCTTCATTGAAGATAATGTGGATAATAATGGATTTGTGTGTGTGTGTGTGTGTGTGTGTGTGTGTGTGTGTGTGTGTGTGTGTGTGTGTGTGTGTGTGTGTGTGTGTGTGTGTGTGTAGTGGTATGTGTGAGTGTGTGTGTAATGGTATGTGTGTGTGTGTATGTATGTGTTTGTGTGTGTAATGGTATGTGTGTGTGTGTGTGTGTGCACTCACTCTCGTGTCTCCAGGGTGATAATGATGAGGATAGGTCTCCTGTTCATCCCCCCCACACAGCTGCTATTACACATGAAGTTGTAGAGGATAGTAGTGAACTCTGTCCCCACCTACACAACAACAACAATGAATCACTCTTAACCAGGGTCAAACACTAAAACCACTTATTCACCTTTTTCACCTACGTCACTATGGGGCACTAGCCTGACATAGCCCGCCCATAATACGAATGTTCATCCGTATCCATGGTCTGGGAACGGTCCTCTGGGGCGTGTTTACATCGGTAGAGAGTCTACCGGCCAATGCGAAGCTGATTAGACGAGCTGTCCAATCGTAATTCAAACCAGAAGTGAATGCCCTCCCCTCCGCAGTATAATCGCGTCAGGTTAAAGAACCTCCAGACCATGAATACGGATGAACAGCAGTATTATGGTCGGGCTATGTCAGGCTAATGGGGCACTAGAACGAGGCTTGGGTGGTAAAACTTCCCCAGAAGTAGCTTCTGGGGATGGGATGCCCTTCATCTGCCCAACTTTCCACCTGACCAACAGTAAGAGAGGGGACCAGCAGTAGATTTTCTGTCCGGCATCTGTGAGAAATTATTAATTATTATATTTATAAAGCGAAGGGAGTTTTTCCTTGCCCCTGTTTCTCATGGATGCTTCCCGTACTGCCTGTAAAGCACCACGAGACAATGCACTGTATTTGAGCGCTCTACAAATAAAATTGAATTGAATTACATTAAAGTTTCGCAGGCACTTCCTCTAGTTTTACCACCCGAGCCTCGTTTTCGTTGTGAACATGGCGGCCAGGTGAATAAGGTGAATGGTGTGTGTGTGAAAGTTGTGTTTTGTTCCCTGGCCAGTAGGTGGCGACAGCAGCACTGAAGGCTCTCTAGCTGCATCTGCCTGTACTGTAATTGATTCTGACTCCTCTAACTGTCTTTGTCATCACCTAGGCTGCAATTAACTGTCTGCTTCCTCACAGGTTTCAACCTGTCCCTCAGGAGCCTCTGGAAAATAATCAGCACAAGAGGAATGCCTA
>JAODXP020000018.1:31751963-31754463 GCA_027497455.2 Sardinella longiceps | reverse complement strand
TGACAAAAAAAGACAACAAAATATCTACCCCTTTTTGTCATATAGGCTAAATACAGAACCTAGAAAATGCAGGGCTCCAAATAAAGGTATTTATTTATTTTTTACATTGGCTGCAATATGCTTAACTTTTTCATGAAGAAGTGCACAACACATAATTTAGGCAATGCTAAATTCAGCTACTAGTGCAGCTATACAGTAGGCTACTATTAGTGCTGATTTCAAGTATGGAGTATGGAGTATGGATGGCCCTTTGCTAAATCCAATTTGATATAATGATCCAACATGATTAAAATGTAAAGACAGTTGGTTACTATACCATAATAAAAAACAGACACTAATAATATAAACATGTCATTCCTCTGAAGACAGATTTACGGCTGAGTTGCTGTCAGTCAGACCTCCATAAGAACTCTCTCTCTGCTTTGATACGGATGCGGGTGCGTTCGCATATTTCCCAAAGTCAGCAGGAAACCGATGCATGTGTCACCAGGCGCGCCCGAACACGCCCAAAACACCACCAAGACATCCCAAATATTCACCCCAGGAAACCCAAATGTAGCCTTCCAGGAAAAGAGTATGCAGGTTCTGTATGGACTTGCATTAATGTGAATCATAGATATGGAGCTGTGCATAAGCCAGGTGCCCTTACAGGAGCTAGGCACTAAACAATCACTGCCATTGTGTGCTTGACACCCACATCAACAGGCTCCATGTCAGGACAACCATAGAAACCGCTGGAAAACAAAGACAGACAGAACTGTCAAATGTCCAAATTCAAAGACGTGAGGAAAGGAAGGACCATTCTGTCACTCGTTCAAGTCAAGTAGCTCCTGTATTGATTGTCTGTATCAATAACAGTGTTCAATCTTTTTTCATTTCAGTGATTGATTTGGTGGATTCATTTTCCATATACAGACGCACACACACACACACACACACACACACACACACACACACACACACACACACACACACACACACACACACACACACACGCACACAACACACTGTTGAATTTAAAAATCATTACACACCAGCATTGGAATTCTTCTTGTGTTGGTTCACTTCATATGTAACCTACTGTCTGTACGTCAGCCCTGCATGCATCCAAACTGGAACCAGTAACGCAGCACCATAGACTGCCAGTGGAGCGTGCTAAAGTAAGTGAGCTAAAACTCTAACCCTAGGGCTACCCCGGATGCCTAACGGAAACATCAAGTCAAGTCACGTCACGTCAAAATATATAACAGAGAATTTTTATTTATTTTTTTAAATCCCTGCTATGTTTCTGCGTCTATAGTCAGTATTATTACTGTAATTAGATTGGAAGTTAATTGTACCCTTTTGACCTAATTCATCTGTATGGTATCCAGTGTAGCCTCCCTGAGGGTCTAGTTTCACTTACTAACTCTTACTTTTAAGGTATCAGGAGGGAGGTTTACCAATGTTTAGACCAACTACCTACTGTACCAGCTGGTTACCTTAAAGGGACAAGGAGTGTGGGTCTCTGAGATTTCACTCCAGGAACTATGCACTGGGTGTGGGGCTTCTGTTCCCTATAGGAACCATTAACCATGCACTGAGTTTGGGGAATAGAGAACTCTTCCCAGGAACCAGGAACCATGCACTGAGTGTGGGTCACTGAGAACTCTTAGCAGGAACCAGGAACCATGCACTGAGTGTGGGTCTCTGAAGGAGGAGCCATGCACTGAGAGTGGGGATAGAGAACCCTTCCCAGGAACCATGCACTGAGTGTAGGTCTTTGAGAACTCTCCTCAGGAACCATGCACTGAGAGTGGGGCTCTGAGATCTCTCTGCAGGAACCATGCACTGAGAGTGGGGCTCTGAGATCTCTCTGCAGGAACCATGCACTGAGTGTGGGGCTCTGAGAACTCTCCTCAGGAACCATGCACTGAGTGTGGGGATAGAGAGGAGAGGAGGGTGGCTGTAGGTTTGGTGTACTGTACTGTATGTTGTGACACTGACACAAAGCAACACCAGCAGCCAGCATTGAGCCCACGGCATCAGCCACAGTGGGGGAAAGTCAGATGATCATGCAGATAACTCACTGTAGGATCAACAGGGATCAGTCACTTGCATGCTCCAACACATACAGATACATATCCATTCTCTTCAGACATCCAAAGACAACATGCACACACACACACACACACACACACACACACACACACACACACACACACATATACACACACACACACACACACACACACACACACACACACACACACACACACACACACACACACACACACACACGCACATCTTTTATGTAACTCACATGCTTTTGTGACATTGCAACCATGCAACCAATGTGAAAACACATACAGCTTGCTAAATATTAGAACCTTGCAAAGAACAGCTGCAGCCATCTCCATTTCTTCTGTCTGTGTCTATCATAACAGACAACAGGTCTCAATAAACAGAAGCCCAATGGAGATCTCTGCACAGGTGGCCTGCTGACTCTACCAACCGACAT
>JAODXP020000018.1:31719463-31739463 GCA_027497455.2 Sardinella longiceps | reverse complement strand
AAATACATAAATCAATCAATCAATCAATAAATAAAAGAGTAAAAACAGCTATGTGTTCATCAAAGCATTTATAATTTCACAAAATAAAGCTTCAAATGAAACATGCGATTGCAGCAGCCAACCACCAACCCTTCTCCTACTCATTGCTTTCAGCAGCCAACCACCAACCCGTCTCCTTCTCACATGTGTTATATATATATTGCTTTCAGAACATACATGAGCATACATGAGAAGATCTCACCACCACTACACTGTGCTCGAAGCTTTTGGTGAGTTATGGACAGAAACATACTTTATGTGGCTCAGGTAAGAGGTTAGATTCCACTCCTAAAATATTTTATAAGAACCTGAGAACCAATCAAATCAGTATTCTCCAGTTACATCCTAAAACTCTGTGCCATCTCTGAAGTACACACACACACACACACACACACACACACACACACACACACACACACACACACACTTGTTAGCCTCCAAAAGAAAGTTTTCTTGAGATAAAGGTTAAAGTCTTTGAACTCTCCAAAACGCCTTGATACAAAACAAAATAGAAATGAAACAGAATTGAATTGAACTGAATCGAATCTGTTAGGCCACACACACACACACACACACACACACACACACACACACACACACACACACACACACACACACACACACACACACTTTCACATTGCTGGAGGGAGATCAACATGCATAGGTGCTGAACTGACATGACCCGACTACAGTTTACTGGGCACCATGCCCATAGAGCCCCCCCCCCCCAAACTCATCCCACCCTCCTCCCCCCAACAAACACATTGAATAACATGTTGTGCTGCGTATATTGTGTGTGTTAAAAGTAGAGTTGCTCTTTTCTCAAAGCTCCAGGTATAAAGCCAAGTGCAACATCTCACAGATGGCCAGTGAGAGTAAGAACTCCACCTCACCATTGACCCAGGCAGGCACCCAAACACTATGCTCAACTATGGGCTTCAAGTTCACACTTACAAAAGAAAAAGACTTTTGGCCAAATAACAGTAAGTCAACTAAGCATTATGCATTCTGCAAAAAAATATAATGCAACACCCCCCCCCCCCCAACCATCACCACCACCAGCATCAACACATGATACTACAAAGATTTCACACACACACACACACACACACACACACACACACACACACACACACACACCAAGTTTACCTTTTTCTTTACGTAGTACATTATCCAAAAAACTTTTTTTTCTTCTTCAAAAATGTTCTCTGCACTTCCTCAGCATACCCCAACGGTCCTACTGCAGACAAGGAGGCACACGAAGGGTCGACCCTCCTCTCTGCAAGCAAGCGTGCTCACCAACAACACAACTCAAGCCCCTATCTCTCCGTCAGTCTTTCTCTCTCTCTCTCTCTTTTCCCAACTTCCCTCAGGTGTGTATGTCCCTGCTAAAGGTGTGAGCCCCACGCCAGAGGAGAGGAGAGGAGGAGAGAGAGAATGAGTGAGTGAGAGAGAGAGAGAGAGAGAGAGAGAGAGAGAGAGAGAGAGAGAGAGAGAGCACCGGCGGCGGCGGAGGGATGGAGAGCAAGCGCAGGAACGCAACGCTGGCCTAATTATGACATGCCCCGGCTGAAGCAAACACACGGGCACAAGTGTCTACACGCACGTAGAGTGCCTCCACACACACACACACACACACACACACACACACACACACACACACACACACACCCGGGCCCGAGTCAACAGCAGCAGCAATGGACATGTGTGTGTGTGTGTGTGTGTTTGTGAGTAAGAGAGAGAGAGAGATGAAAGAGAATGGTTCAAAGGTCAATTGGTAGAGTAGGTCAGATAGTGTCACCTCCCATATATGGTCAGTCTAGCTTTTTATCAAATAAACTCTACTGACCAGGAAACACATAACCTACATCTTGACCTTGGCTCCCTGTGACCTGAACATGAGTAGGAATATAACCAATAAATGGTGGCATCTGACTGGGGTTCAAAGGATTCTGACTAGTTTGAAGCATCTTCAAGAATACCAATCATTCAATCTTAATGTTCCTTTGCAATAATTAACCTGACTGCTGACAAGCTTTATGCTTTCGCTGACATGAAGATGAAGCGAACGTGCGGGAAAAATCAATAACCCTGAAATAACACTAACAGTTATAACAAGCCAACGACAGCTATTTATAAGACATCCAAGAGGAATCAAACTTGTTATACACACTTGTTATACAACTGTTGCTTTTATCTTAAAAGAGAGGAAGAGAGGGACTGAATGCAAGGGTGTGTATTAGTGTGTGTGTGTGTGTGTGTACGTCTGTGTGTGTACGTGTGTGTGTGTGTGTGTGTGTGTGTGTGTGTGTGTGTGTGTGTGTGTGGTATGTGAGTGAACTCTAACCTGACATTCTCCCTGAATCGTCAGATCCAGCATGACAGTTATTGGCAAAGTGTAGCCAATACAAACCCTACTAATCCTAACCTTAACCCTGGGCAAGATTACAGGAACCATTTTGTTTGAACATCCCTCATTTCACTGATCCTAAAAATCAATTACCCCCCCCCCATCTCCCCCTACCCCCCCACTGTTCATGACCCTCAGAGGGTGAATAAAAGAGCTATATCTCTGTGCCAGTCAAATGGAACTGTCCATTGGCACGGACACTTGCAAAGACAAAAAGAGAATGAAAACAATCACACACCTTTTACAGATGTGTGTGTGGTTTTTTTTGTTTTTTTTTCCAAGCCAGGGGCTTTCCAAGCAGGTGGGGAAAACCAACAGCTCAACCACCACACATGTTGGACAAGATCTTCAGAAGAGACTTTAAGAATCTCTCTCTCTCTTTCTCTCTCTCTCTCTCACACTCACTCGCACACACCTACTCTATTTCTTTCTTTCTTTCTTTCTTTCTTTCTTTCTCTCTCTTTTCAGTTAGAATACTCAAGAATGCACCTCAGCAAGTTGAAACACAGCCATAGTCACTGAATGTACAAATGTTTCAGTGTGTATGTGTAACATTGTATATATGTATTTGCATATGTATTTGTACTGCATGCAAAGTCCCCCCCCCCCCAAAACAAAAGGTAAAGGTAAAAACACATACACACCTATACTGTACACATGTAAGCCATATGTACAAACACACACACACACACACACACACACACACACACACACACACACACACACACACCAAACAAAAAAAAATAGCACGATTCAGTCTACCCCACTGTTGATCACCATCATGCATAGCAGACAGGAAACCAAATACACCCCCCTCCAAAAAACAACAACCAAACAAACAAACAAACAAACAAAATAATAAAAAAAGACCAATTAGTAGGGTGACGTCCCCCAGCCGGCCTCACACCAACACACACCATGATCATGTGCGGTCATGACCCCTCTGTGTGAGACGCTCTACCAGAACTGTTCGCTCTGAACAGAACAGGTGGACATTATTTAGCCTTGGCTCTGTGCAGAGACCTCTAGATATGTGACAAAACATCGCCCTCTGCAGGCCAAGTCTAGTAAAACATTAGGGAGCTTCAAGCTCAAGCGGTCTCTGAGAAGCACCTGTTGCATTCATGATCCTGTCAGAGCTGCACTGACTACATTCACAAGCCTAGAAATGCTCTATAATAATAGAAATGATTTATACAACTTAACAACAAATAAAAAACTGTACTGAGGGCTTGTCTTTTCATTCAACCAGACAAACTATCTAGAACTATCTAGCTAATGCATGGATACATCTAATAGATAAATATAAGTTTGAAAAGTTAATAACGCTTTAACATCAGCACAGCAGCAACTTCAGCAGCTGTTACATGAAAATATTGAAAAAGAATCACATTCTAACCACCAAAGACTTTACAGTACAAACCTCCAAAGAATATAGAGTGAGTAAAGACTTCTCGATACTGATAAAAATGGATTTGAAGAATCCATCAAATAAAGTATAACTCTGTGTGTGTGTGAGTGTGTGTCCTACCGTACAAAGGCGTCTCGCTGGACCCCTGATGTAGAGCATCATTTCAGGCCCACCCTCACAGATAGATCCGCTACCTGCCCGTCACACGTCATGTGACCCTGCTCTCACTCAGCTCAGGTGAGGCGCTCAGGAGTCAGGACCCCCTTGTGCTGCTGGGGCTGCCCCTCAAGTGCCTGTGTAGAATTGCAGAACTAACTGTCTGGTGCCTGGTGCTCAGGCAAGGGGTGGGATGAGGGTACCTCTACTGAGCACGCTCACTTTAACTTCCACCACCCTCGGCCCACCATCACCATTGCTTCTGCAGCTAACATAACAACAAAACAGGCTCCACCCTCACCCCTCACGCCCCTCCCCCCTCCGCTGTCCCCTTCATGACTATTCATTAACCCGACCTGCAGGCCCAGACTTGCCCGGGCGACGGGCCGGACCCTTCCCAGCATGCCGAGCAGAGGGAGAAGATGAGAATCGATTTCCACTTGCACCTTTGCTCAGGAAGAATTGACTTAAAAATGGGAACCGAACGCCAGCTTATTGTGTGTGTCACATGCCAGAATCCATTTGAGTTGTAAGTTATGATGACATATGACAGCTTTCACAAGCCAACAGAGATTTGGCAATGACACTGACAGGAGGTCACATTTACATTTGTTTCCAAACTCACACCTGAACTTCACCTCATCACCTTACCTGAACTTTTCACCTGCAGCACCCCAACACTAGCCAATTTCAATTTGTTTTGTAGGGCCTTCTGCCTCTGAGCCACAGCTCATTAACATTTGTCTCATTACCCATCCATAACATCAAGGAGCGAATTACATGCACTTATCTAGCATGGGCTGGACTTTATATGACACACAATAAATGAAGGTCTGCATTGTGCAAGTGTGTAAACAAATGCATTTTTTTTACATGAATGATGCATTTGCTTTAACCTCACTCGCATCAGATATTCGTTGCACTGCAAGCATCTGAAGTCCCTCATTTGAAAGCTCTTCATTTAGGAGAGTTCTTTCACAAGACTGTAGTCATCAAAGATCCTTGAATATAGTTAGACAAACCACTTTTCTGTCATCTTACTTCAATCACTCACATCCAAACCAACCAGTGAGAAGACACTGCATCCCATGATCCCATGTGATTTCTAATTTCTCAATGATTCCAAACAAACATAAATGTCACAATTTGTGGCATATTTGCCACAATAATCTAACCTCACTCACGTCAGATGCAGCGCCCCCTGAGGTCCATCTGATGTCGAGTCCATTAAAAGATATTTCAGGTCCGATATTAACCAACCGGACCAACCAGGAGATGCGTACGAAGCACAGGGTGGGATTTTTGACATAACTTATCTCTAGCAAACTTACAAATCATATCTAACAGTTACACTTGAAAGAGACATCTACAATATATTATGCGAGTTGAATCGAGTATTGTAGCAATCATGCTGCAGATTCTAGCGTTTATGCTTGTTTTGAACATGTGAAAAACTAGAAATCACGTGGGCTCATGGGATGCAACTGGTAGGTTTCGATTTAAGTGTTTGAAGTAGGATGACGGACAAGTAGTTTATCCAAGTATATGTAAGGATTTTTGATGATGCCCGGTCTTCTGAAACAATTTTCTTATCACGCGACATCAGATGCATGACCGGTGGAAACGGTCAGTCGATCATTGCCCTACTAAACTCTTTCCTTGGAAAGTCTAATGAGGATTCTGCATTCGTTCGAATTTTGGAGGATCCTTGACATTGGAATAGTGCTTGGTGAGAAACGATGATGTGGAATCCTTGAGAAAGCAGCCTTCATAAACTTTGAGAAACAGTCTGCATGTGCATACTGTACATCTTGATTGATGGACCTTGTTGCCAGGCTACTGACCTTCATCTATCCCAATTGAACTGGAGGATGCTAGTTGACATCCAATATTTCATGCCAAATTAATAGATTAAAGTAACCTTGTTAAGCATAATGATATTTTACCTACCAACTTTCCATCTAATGTTCCAGTGTAATTTTACCATGCAAATATATGTGCATAGTTTAGGAAATTTGTTGCATTTCTACCTGCTGATTCTACAATGGAAACAATTATGTTTTGATCCTACAGCTAAGATACATTTTCCTTGGTTAGGAGAATTTCCATTGTTTGCCTTAACTACACACAGTGGATAGACATACACCCAGATGCACAAACTGTATTCCTTAGCTCGATTTTTAACAATGGAAACTTACTTAGAGCAGAATATTGTACAAAATCATTTTAAATTTCAAATTTTCACTTTCTTTGTTTCATTAAATTAAATTACATATTTGTAAAAGTGAAACAAGATCTCACTCCAAAGAGAGACATAATAATTAAGATACTGATATTTAGAATAACCATTTTTGCTCAAAATCCTCAAAGAAAAAACTCATATGTATCTGTATGTCATAATAAATATGTACAGCTTCTCTGCAATGCCATCCAGAGATATTAAGTTGATTTACATTCAATTAAAAACTAAATCTTGCATCAAACTTGCATTTCAAGTGATGCAAAAATTTTGCTTTTATTTTGCTTATACATCACAGATTTAATGTTAACTGTGCATTAATGACATGGTAGCTACTGCACTATCTATCTATCTATCTATCTATCTATCTATCTATCTATCTATCTATCTATCTATCTATCTATCCATCCACTCCTCCATCCACCCCACCGCTCTCTCTCTCTCTCCCTTCCTCTTTGCCCCAGATGAGGCTAGGCAGCAGGTGTGTTGTTGCCAGGGGCTGTAGGCTTGTTCCCTAATTAAGGTGTCACCTCCCACCTAATCCCACAGCAGACTGCAGACTGCAGCCGGCAGCGCTGCAGAGAGAGGGAAAAGAGAGCAGGAAGAGGGAAAACAGGCCTGGGAAAGAGGGAAAAGACCAGCGGAAGGGGGAGGTACGGAGGGAAGATGGAGCCGACTGGAGGGAAAGGAAAACCTTCGCCAGAGAGGAGGAGGAGGAGGAGGATGTTCTGAGTCATAAGGGAGAGGTCGCCACATGACTGAATTACTGTAACAATACGAGTGAATGAATGAATGAATGAATGAATGAATGAAGTGCAAATTTTGCCTAAATTTGATGGCTGTAACTTTAACCATCTCCATCAAACAGGTTGGCTAAAGAAAGTGAAAATGGTCCTCAACAATCCCAACAAACACTGACAATGCATTACGATTTATGGTCAAACTATTTCAGATATAGGCCCACGTCACATGCAACTGCAAATGCTTGCTAGCACAGGTTAATGTATGTATTGTACATAATGCACCTTTTGATATGTAATTCCCCAGCCCTTTTCTCTCAAAAGTGGATGGCATCTCTACCATCCCCCCCACCTCTGAGCACTCTTACCATGACGTTGTCGTTCATGTCCCTCATGTGGTACACGTCCATGCAGACTTCTGCCCTGTTGCTGGCCATGTTGGAGGGGGTGCCCCTTTCCCCGTGGTGGTGACCACCTGAGTGACCGCCTGGGGGCATCTCATAGTATGTGCTGTCAGGCTCCCTGAGAGGAGAATGGGTGGGGTGGGGTGGGGTGGGGGGGTGGGGTTTGGGTCAAGGCACAGAGGGGAACGCAAGTGATTTGTTTGAATTAATCAAGAAAACATCAAATCTGAGAAAAGAGACAGGCTGTATGTTGTTGCAGCTTAATTGTTATCCCTCTTTTGTAAAAGCGTCTGCTAAATGCATAAATGTAAATGTAAATGTATGTATATAGACACATAATAAGCAATTCAAGCTATTTTTGATTGTGACATGTCTGATTGATTTGTCACTTTGAAATGTTTCTGTAAGCAATTTTAAAGGAAAGCTCTGGAGTAAGTTTAAGCATAGTCCTGTTGCACGAGCCTTCTAACAGCAATGTATTTCGCATGGAATGAAAGAATTTCGAACAGAATAGACCTAACGGCAACACGAAACACATTGCATAGTCCTGTTGCACGAACAGCAATATATTTCGCATGGAATGAAAGAATTTCGAACAGAATAGACCTAACGTGAACACGAAACGCATTGCATTGAGTCAACAGCACCTCAGATCTTACTTTCGGTTTCGAATGATGATCCATCAATTCATTGTAAAGTGCTTGTTCGCTTCTGCTTTCGCGTTTGGTCTATGCTGTTCCAAGTTATTTTGTTCCACTCGCTAACTAGTGCATTTGGCAGGCTCGTTCGGCAGGGCTATGCTTGAAATCATTACGGAGCACCTCTTTAACATGGTGGGTGTTGTTAGGCATGATACGTAGCAAACCGTATGGTGGAGCACTATAGAATGAAATGCGGTTGAGCCGTGGTAAATGAGGAATTTACAATGGCATCAAACACAATTCAACCAATCACAATCAAGGACCAGAACTATCAGTTTTAGAAGTGGTCTTTGTATGGTATTTTTTGCTGCCAACGGTGCCTTCAAGGCAGCACTACCAGGCACTACTCTCTGCAATTTAGGTTAGGGAGAGGGTTGAGGGGGTTAGGCTTAGGGTAAGGGTTAAGGTAGTGCCCTTTATGCTGTACTGTCTGGAAGTGTTGTTGGGGGCAAAAAAACAGTAGCATTACTATGAGCATTTCTCAAAGTCGAGAACACTTCCTAGGTAGCGCACTAGCCTTGGAAGCCGTACACTTCAAAAACGAGGATCCATCAGTGCATCCTTGAAAAATCTATGAACAAAGGCCTCTGTCCTCGCTAGAATTTAGAAGGATGCTTGACTTTGGAACAGTAGCCTACTTGGCGACTGATATGACGTGGAATGCTCAAAAAAGCATCCTTCCAAGCATACTTCCTCGACTTTGACATACGCATTATATGTGTGCTACATGTGGTGTCATGGATGTAGGGTTGGGCGATATGGACTTAAAAATATTTCGCGATATTTTCTGTTTTTTATCACGATATCGATAACTGACGACAAAAAAGTATATTAGGTCTACAGTTTAACACAGGGTTCGTACAGGTGCCTGAAAATGCTTGGGTTTTAAATGTTGAGTTTTCAAGGATTAGAAAGACACTTGTTGAAAATTTTGTAAAGGTAATCAATTGTAAATTAATTGTTGGCATTAAATATTCACCTGACAGAGTTGTTTGTGTAGGCTATTCGGTGGAAATAAAATTGATGATCCTAAATGAATGCGTGAGTGAGTGACCCCGCCTCTCCCAAACTCACTCAGAAACAGCCTGAGCTGAAGGCATAGGCTGAGCTTAGTGAGGCTGCGAATGAGCGCGCTGCACAGGCATTTAGGCTATTTCTACTAAGCCTCATTAAACGCCAACAAAACATTTTCTGACTATCGTATTTCCCGATATGACAAAAATTCCTATTGTGGGAATTTTTTTTGACGATATACGATAACGATATCGCACAACCCTACATGGATGGATGGAGGGATGGATGGATGGATGGATGGACGGAGGGGCAGGTAGGGCACTTACAGGCTGCTCCACAGGTTCTCAAAGGTGGTTCCGTCATCAGCAGTGGCAGACTGGGACATTTTAGAAGAGGGGCAATCCACCGGCGGGCAGATCACTCTGTAACATGCACACAAGAGCACACACACACACACACACACACACACACACACACACACACACACACACACACACACACCAGGTTGTTCAGGTTATCAAAGACATCAACACACACCACACACTTAATTTTTTAATTTTTATTAAAATTTTATAATTTTTTTGTTTAAGTTTTACAATCCCAGACCAACCCTTCTGAAAGCACATAGGCACGGAGTGAATCTTTTAAACTTCCAAAAACAAAATGTTGGTGGCAAGTCTAAAGCAGACACCAAAAACAGTGGAGTTTATTTGCCAGAACATGTTGCCACAAGTTTGCCAAAGACAGCCACAAATGACAAACTTGCAGCAGTGTTCTGGCAACAACAGCAATATTCTGGCAACAACAACACCACCACCACCAAAAAAAAAAACAAAACAAAAACAGTCAGTGGGCTCATAAGGATGAATAATGATAGTGAACAAGTTACTTTCACTTTGCCAGTCTATAGCGCCACACTTCATATCACAGTTCACTACAGCACAGTAAGGACAGAGAGGATTCAAGGTCAGTATTCCATGATCTTTGGTAAGGAATCTCACCATTAGCTTAGGTTTCTTTGATCAAGGACCAATCAGTGAGAGACAGGGCAATGCCCAGGGCATGCCCATTAGTTTGCAGAAAATATCTGCCTACCAGAAAGCTAGCATAAAGGCCTAATCCAGAATCTTCGTCCAATGTGAAATGAAAATGTCTGGTTCACATTCACGTCCCCTGGTGCAAGATGAGATAATCTACTGACCCTCTCTCAGTCATTCCTCTTTCAGAGCAGACCAGGAACTGACAGGAAGGCTACACTGGATGCGTCTGGAGGCCAAAGATTTATCAGCCGTAACAATTAGCTTCCACTATAAACAATGGAACTAGCTACATCAGACACGGCAGCACAGCCAACATTGTAAAAAAAAAAAAGAATAAAAAAAATCCACCATTCATTTCAATGTAATTTTGGTGAAACTTCTGTAACACATCCAGTGGTAGCCCTGGTGTGAAATTATGCCCATTAATGACTGGTAAGATGGGCTGATAACCGTCCATTGTTTCATTCTGTCTGAAGTAGGAGGACTGTACAATACAGTATTTGCAGAGGTCATCCCTCAGTACCTCCCAGCAAACACGGAACGTTATGGGAATCTTAACTAACGTTCCCTCCTGGTTCTATGGTTATTTTAAGAACATTATCCTATTTTGGTTCGGAGAATGTTAAAACTCTAACGTTACAGTGTGGTAACTTTGTTACCGTCCGAAAACGTTCCCTCGTGGTTTAAATTGTATTTACATTACAATCTGATAGATATTATGTGTAAATTATCATTAAACAACTTGATTTTGACTGTTTATGATAATAGATTTAGGCTATCTTAATTTTATGACTCGTTCCTGGAACCAAAAAATGTTACTGGGGCTAGAGCTGCATGGCTGGCCCAATCGGGCAGAGAATCAATGAGCAGCCCTAGAGATGCTATGACTGCAAGCCCTAACCTGCCTTGTCTGTCCCCAGAGATGCCAGCCGCCTGGAGAAGCATGCTGGGCTAGACAGCACTACTGTGGCTTGCTCAACGCTCAACTGTCTGGATCAGAGAACTCTGTCCCCATACAGGACAAGAATATCATGGCAGGGCTCAGAGACGCGCGCACACACACACACACACACACACACACACACACACACACACACACACACACACAGGCAAGCTCATATAACTCATTCTCTTCTAATTCAAAAGATGTAAGGAAAGATACAAGTCGTGTGTGGCAGTACAAATGGAGAATGACTACGGTAGAAACACTATAGCAGGTCATTTTCTTGCACCATTCACTTTTTGCACTACAACTATGGCACACATTTTCCACACCACCACACTATTTTTTACACTGTGTATACTGTCTAGAACCTGTCATCATCTTAAATTGCCTTCTGTGAGTATTGTATATGTTTGTATATGTCATAGATGCTACTGGATACCATTTCCTTTACAATTAATAAATAACTTATCTATCTATCTATCTATCTATCTATCTATCTATCTATCTATCTATCTATCTGTCTGTCTGTCTGTCTGTCTGTGTACCTCTGTATCTAAAGCTCATCTGTATTAAATGAATGCTAGCTTGTCAACTCTGTAACATATTTTCCATGACAAACATGCGATCTCATAGGAGCATACTGCCTTTAACAACTCCCCCTATTGCGCAGGTTCTAAAAGATTGCAGGCATAAAATATCTGCGTTTGACAAATATAAGCAACCTATATTCAAAATATGTTTCGAATCTATTTTACTTAAACAAAAAATAATTACAAATTTTGATGTAGCCTATGCCATAAAACTGATTTGAAATCAAGACAAACACGCAAAGTGCATTCTGTTACTCTGTTGCTATGAGGACTAGTCTATTGGCTATCAACAGAAACCAAAGATTTTCCATATTTACAGCTTGTTTCGTGTCATTTAGCCTATGTTCTAGTAATTTGGAAAACAAATGTCCAATTATCAAAATAACATTTTACAATTATTTTACGTTTCATCGGAGCAACATGTCCTACCCTTTGAAGTTGACAGGACGTCTCTTGCTGTAGTTGATGAACACTGATAAAGTGCAAAAACAAACCATTCTATTATTTTAACCCAGGCATAGGTTTTTATAGGTTAAAGTCCTTCCTTGGAGAGAGTGTGTTCCTATTGTCTGAGGATAAATGTAAACTAGATTATTCACTTCATCTGAAGAACAAAAATGAACAAAATAATCAATTACGGAATAAGTCGACGATGTTAGTTAAAATAGCATTTCTAACGGATAAAAAGGGCAAACTGCTTATGCAAAAAGTTACTCTATTCGCAAAACTGCTTTGGTGCTTGCGCGCGCCCCTGGAGAGGTGTATTTACACTTCCACGTCTCCTCAGCAACGACCCTGTCGCTCTGAGAACTGTGGCACAGGTTGCGCTCCACACTGAGAATATGGTTGAGGAAAAAATATTTAAAGGTGACGTTGGGACGAACAGAATATTTTGGTAATATTGATAGGCCTACATGCGTAATGAAGAATTTACAGCGCCCAGCAAAATTAATATGGCACATTTTTATTCACATTAAAATCTACATAGTAGACAATAACCTAGGATAGATTTTTAGGATAGGGTAGACTTTTTGTTTTTTCAAAATATGTAGCCTCGGCAAGAACTGTTTAAATTCAAGAAATGTAGGCCTACATAACGCGCTGCCAATGTTTATAGGTGAATGATCTGACGCCAGTATTTCCTACTTGTGGATTATCCAGAGACAATATAGTGGATAAATTAGACTGATATATTCCCGTGATACTACAGCACCATGAGAACATAGCAAGAGCACAATTAAAAGGACAACTGGGGACTGAGGAATTGAATTTGCGCCTTTATCTTCTGTTAAATTCGGAGAGAGGTCTTTCCAAGATGTTTTTTTTTTTTTTTTTTTGCTGTAGCCGTTCGGCAGAGCTAAAGAGAGAAAACCAGAATAAACACTAAAAATGTATTCTTCACAAATATTTATTTAGCCAATATTTTCAATTGTTCTCATGTCTTGAAAAAAATATGTTGTCAGTAGGCTACTGTTACGCACTACTGTCCAGTGGTGAATATTGCATAATGATAAATCTTTCAGATAAAAAAAACAAACAACAACAACAACAAGGCAATGACATATTTTTAAATTCCATAAATATAAGCTATTCTATTTAATCTAGGTCTATTTTTAGGTCATATGCCTTAATTCTTATCGCCATCAAAGTTCACTGCATCAGCTGGCAAGTAGTAGGCTAGCCTAGGCGACTACTTCCACTCTACAGAATAGGCCTGATAATAATAATAATAATAATAATAATAATAATAATAATAATAATAACGTCCAGTTTCACTTTATGGGTGACATAGTATTATTTAATTAGCCTCGCCTAAGTCTATATTGTATTTTCCCCCATGAAGAAGAGCATCCCCAAAACTCACTTCACATATCTGCCATGTGTTATGATGTGACATTATCCTAATAATATAGGCTAATATCATCTTTCCAAAAAAGTAAATGTAAAATATTTAGAGTTACATTTAATGCCGTTTATTAATTTATTTAATTTTATTCGCTTTTCACTTCAGACAGACTGTAGGCTCCCTTATCGTCCACTCTTCGGAAGAAATCATATCGCACTGAACCTTGACCAGTTTAGGGGCAAATTGATTTTTTTTAGACTCATAAACAAAAACATCTTCAATGATGTAGTCTATGTCCCTCATCCAAAGATATGGGCTACTGTCCATATTTCAGTAATTTGAAGACAGAAATATCTCAACAGCCACTATGAAGAGCAACATAGTTTTATGATGAGTGATTTTGAACGACATAGGGAAGACATGACATAGCCTAATCAATGAGACAGGCTAACTGACATTCCGTCCGTAGGCCTACAGACAGTAATCATAGCAGATAAAAGAGTGAGTAGCCTAGTCCTGGCTTTACGATTACCCTGTTACAGTAAATAACCCGTCTACAGGGCTATGCAAGCAAACAGTTTGTTGTCAAGTTGACGTTGAGTCAGCTGAACACCACCAACACGTCATATTTACCTACCAGAATTAAGTTGAATCTCAATATTTCCCAGCCGAAATATCCAAGGATCGCAGTCAGAGATAATATCCAAACTTTAGATGATTATGATAGTCGACATTTGGAGACGAATGCAGGCTATCCTGATCAAGCCATAAGGACTAAACTGTCCAGTTTTCAAGGACAACAGAAATCAAGAACGTAGGCTTTAAGGAAAACGAAGATGACGAAAGCTGAGTGAATTTCCTGATTATGCAGCTTAAGCAAAATAGGTTTTTGACTGTGAGATTGTGCGGAGCCGAAGGGGTGGGTTGTGGGAATTAGGGGTGACAGGAGGAGGCGTTAGCCGCCGTTTGAGCGCACAGGAGCGGGAAACATTGTATCGACTCACTAGGGGGTAGATAGGTTACGTGTGAGTGTGAGAAAAATGCATTAAGTTTGAGGAAATTTAGTCAGAATTAGCCTACCGCAATCTTTGAGACAGACCTCTCTTATTTATTTGGGTATGATCGGAGAAGTTGACATATGCTTATCTGTCACCGACCTAGCCAAATTTCAGCGGTAAAAAAACAAAGTCATGAGTTTAGGATAGACTACCTAAAAGTGATATGCTCATTTTAACCCATACCAATTTTCTTTTATTTCGATTTTATCATTAGGCACAGATGAATTCCCAAAAAGCATGGTTTAGAGATGGCTTAGAATCGATGCCTCTGATTGGATGAAAGACTACCAATCAGTGACGTAGCGCAGCTACCTCGCTTCCTAAACAAAGTATCCTTGGATGTTTCGAATCCGTTGAATTTGCTCCCAGATGGTCTGCTTGTGTAGGAAATCCTGTTGATATAATTAGGTGGGTTTCTGCTGAATGCTGGTTTGCAAGTGAGACGTCAAAATTGTTTTGTTGCTAACAAACGAGTGATTAAACTTTATGTGACAGGCTGCTGGTGGTGACCACAGGCCAATGCTATGTCAACGATAAAGCTATACAGCTAACGTTAACTTAGCTTGCGATAGCCACTTGTGGTGGCAGGTTGTGCTGTGCTTCTTATTTGAGAATGATTGCTAGCTGTTGTCTGCAATTACATTGTATATCACTATCATATCAAACCGTACAGTCGGTAAAGGCTGTCGTAGGTAATCGTGAAATGTGCGTTTAGCATCAACAACCTATCTGCCTTTATAATAGCTCACTCATGGTAAAGTTATGCTCCACGTTGCTAATAATGGAGTGGAGCATATTCATAACTTAGCACTACCATCCAATCTTGATAGCAAACATTACATCGAGAAATATTAATACAACGTGGTGTTTCTCATAAGATGAAGGTGCTAGCTCTTTTACAAGATAAGTAGTACATGGCCGAGGTAAACACAAGCCTTGTAACAAAACTAAGATCATTTCGAGTCTGTGTTGACAACATTGTAGCAACTGCAGACGCTGACCATATCAGACTGATACATCGCCCCATCTAGCGTTCAAAGATGCAGGATGCATTTTCACCACTTTGTTTCTGTTGTCTTGGTTACTCCTTTCGTTATGTGTCCGGAGGGAAATAAGCCAACGATATATCACCAGGAACTTAGGCGGCACTGATGGTCCTATGCTAACGTTAATTCTGTCCTTAACCAGGAGGGTCTTTGGAGTTGAGCTTTTCGACAATGAATTTCTCAGAAGTCTTCAAGCAGACCAACCAACTATGCCGCGTCTCTCCCGATGGCAAATACTTGGTAAGAAAAAAACACCTCATGTTTGCACTTGTCCTTAACTCTTGACAAATGCATATTTGGAGAATTCATGATGTCTTTGCGTCTGTCTTCCCTCTATGCACTTGCTCCCCTTGACGTTGTCATTCACACAGGCGACCTGCGTACAGTACAGGCTGGTTATCAGGGACGTGAACACACTCCAGATCCTGCAGCTGTACACCTGCCTGGACCAGGTGGCTCACATGGAGTGGTCCTCCGACTCTCTCTTTATCCTGTGTGCCATGTACAAGCGAGGACTGGTCCAGGTACAGTATGCTCAAACCCGACACTTTCTTGACCACCTCACAGCTCTTATTAAAAACTTTTCATGGACCTCATTATAGTGAGCAAGTTTGGGTTTCAACTCAAATAATCAGTTCTTAAATTTGAGATTAGGCTGCGTTTTCTCACAAAGAGAATTTAGATAGGCTATGATGCAGGGTAGATGGTACTGTCAGCGTCCTGTTTGTTTAAGGTCGTCATACTTTATGTTTGCCCTAACGTATAAAATTATAGATGGCTAAAAATAAATCTTATTATGATAGATCATCATAACATCGTATTAGTTTAAGAAATGTAATGTTAATGTCCACAAATTATAAACAAACTAAACTTTGAACAATGAGGCATTCATCGAGTCAGTGAGTTCAAAGTGAAGCTAAGGAGTAGCTTACCGCTGCAGAGGAAGCCATCGCCAGTCTTTCATAGTGTGGCAGAAAGATGAGAGAAACTTAGCGTTTTAAGCCAGAGCACACAGCCTCTTGCTCACTCATACACACACACACACACAGTAACACAGAGTCCAGCAGGTGTGTACTACGTTCTCTGACGGAGTTCCTCTTGCTCAGGTATGGTCTCTGGAGCAGCCGGATTGGCACTGTAAGATTGACGAAGGCTCGATCGGTTTGCTGTCCTCGCGCTGGAGTCCTGACGGACGCCACATCCTCAACACCACTGAATTCCACGTAAGTTTGTAAGGGAGGGGCCCAGGCCTGCTGCTGCCCTGGATCGCCCCCTCCCTCTGAAAAACCCACCCTTACCCCACCCCAGTCCCCCCCTTCTCCCTCCCTCCTCCCCCCCTAGACCTCACCCCAGGCCCCAGTCCGTGGTTGGCCAGTGTCAACTGTTGCTGCCCGTAAGTAAAGTGCTGAAAATAGCTGCACAACAGCGTCTCTGCTCCTGCTGCTCCTCTTAACCCTCTAGTGACCACACTCAGCACTACAGCAGCAATGTAATCAGCAAGCTACATGAGAGAGAGAGAGAGAGAGAGAGAGAGAGAGAGGGGGGGGGTGTGAAGGAGTAGAAAGGGAGTTTAGCTGGTTCTTCAGGTCTGCTTGTATCAGTCGTGTTATACGTAGAAGAATGGAGATGCGCCTTCTGTCCAACTTTGTCCCCTTGAAAAAAGTAGACCGTCACTTTGACTCCGCACTCTGGAACACTGGAGTTGTTTATGATTTTTTCAAGCCCAGGAACACCTGTCTCTGTGTCCCTGTCTGACATCTCAGTTTGGGTTGTACAGTAGACTTGCATGGTGGTGTTTGCACTGAAGCAAAACAAATAGGTCCTAAAGACGCTAGCTGAAGAGTCACTCAACACAAATCCAGATGTTCCTTACTCCAAGAACAGGGTCATCCTAGCACAAACCCTAGGTGCACTTTTTATCTAAACTAGGCTTGTATTTGGTTGAGTATATAACGACGTAGGAAGATGATGAGTTGGCTGTGCCTCTTACCTGTTAGGTTTAAAGCTACCATGGTTCCAAGGCATGACGGGCCTCCAGGTCAGTAATTTCTCTTCAAGTGATGCAAAAAAATCCAAAGTGCTTGGAAATTCATGAAAAGTTGTACTGAAGGTGCTCTTTGGTTTTTGGGATTTACAAAAGCTTGAAAAAAGAAAAGATCCAAGGCACTCTTCATATGTGAAAAATATAAAAAGCCTTTATTTACATGGCTATTTCATATAGAAAAAGTTAAAAACAATTGTGAGCGAGCAACCACCCACGCGTAGCGGCACAGACGGCCTTCTTCAGGGTGTTCTTCAGTAATTTCTCTATCTGTGTCTGGGCCCATGTCACTCAGTACGGCATCTCAGTTGAACCGCACAGAGGCTTTATAAGTCTTCTGTTGTAGATCCATCCAGGAGAGGTTTTTTTTTTCTTTCTCTCTCTCTCTTTTTTTATGAAGTATATACAGTAGACTATGTCAAAAATTGTCACACTAGAGTTGATGTGAATGAACAATTGGTGAACTGTATTGTATCTGAACATATCCATTTCTAGTTCTGAGAAATGTTGTGTGAAGGACACACACATGCATACACACATACACACACACACACACACACACACACACACACACACACACACACACACACACATACTCCGTTCCACTGGTATCTGATATTATGCTCTTGGATATTCTCGCCATGCAAACACGCACCGAGGGGAAAACCCCGTCTGAAACGCCCAGCAGGAAAAATGCCCGAGTGATGAACTACTTCACGCAAGCTCTGCCCGTTAAACACACACGCACACACACACACACACACACACACACACACACACACACACAGTCACACACATCTGCCGGTACGTGTGGAAAAGGGCATTTGTCTGTCGTGTAGAGGGTGTATTATGTGACTAAGTTGGTGGGGGCCTGGTGGTAGGGGGGCACAAGGCCGTATGCTTGCTGTCTGTCTGTTTGGATTGCACCACCCAGCGCTCTTTCTCTCTCTCTCGGACACACACACACACACACACACACACACACACACACACACACACACACACACACACACACACACACACACACACACATTGACTAGGCCCCCTTCTATTGCTGGGGCGGCCTGGCGTCTGAACCCGACTCCTCTTGACCAGTGACAGGTGCTGAAACACAGCACAACTGTGTCTGGGAATGAGGCTCTGTGTGTGTGTGTGCGCGCGTGTGAGTGAGTGAGTGAGTGTGTGTGTTTGTCAGTGTGTGTCAGAGAGGGAGCGAAAGAGAGTGCTGCAATTATCACAGTCAAAAGCCAGTGCTGTAGTAAGGCCATGAAGAAGCCCCTTGGGCTTACAACAATGTTGAGTTAGATTGTAGAAAGTTGAACATGCATTAGTTTCCTCTGCACATGTGGATGTCTTCAGCTTAACTGAAGGTGTTGTTTTGAACTAGAATTTAGGCTTACACACACACACACACACACACACACACAAATTCTGTACACTCTCGTCATCCACTTAAGCCACGTGGATGGGGGTGGGCATAGGCACGGTCTCCATGGCTACGCCATCCCATGGTTGCTAAACAGTAGCTAGGATTAGTAGCGGGTACCTGCGGCTACTAATGCGCTACGGGCACATTCTCTTTGCAGGGTGCCCAGCACCAGGGCCTCTAGTTGGGCCTTGGGCAAGGGGTTGGAAGGGGGGGTGTGTGTGTGTGCATGGATTCTGGAGGAGCAATGGCGGAGGAAGAGGAGGAGGAGGAGGAGGGGGGGTTGGTGGGGGGGTTGAAGGGGGGGGGGTCGCCTCGAGAGTCTGACCTCACCTTCACCCTTCTCCAGTATTTCATTATGGCCGCCTCAGACAGGGAGTGCGCTGGACTACGGTTTCACTGCCCTCATAAACAGGATGCTAAATTAACTTGTTTAGGGAACAGCTGCCTGGTGTTATTGCTGTCCGAGTGTGTTTGCTTGTTCTCAACCGAATCCGGGGCCCACTGTATCCACCCCTCGGTGTGTGTGTGTGTGTGTGTGTGTGTGTGTGTGTGTGTGCGCGCGCTTGCGTGTATGCATGCCTGTGAGATGTGACACTGGGTACACACACAGTCACAATATATCCCTCGGCCCTCCCGCAGCTGACAATGCCATTGGAGCGAGGCTTGGGATTTTCGATAATCTCTACAGATATGTTAACTCAAGAGCAGAGCGGAGCAGAACAGGCCACAGAAGCACAGTCAGCAAAAGGCTGTAACTATCAGGCCGGCCTTGGCCTCAGCCACACACACACACACACACACACACACACACACACACACACACACACACACACACACACATGCGCTACTTCAACTAAGCCCGCCACTCGGCAGCGAGCTTGGTGGCGATA
>JAODXP020000018.1:31709463-31714463 GCA_027497455.2 Sardinella longiceps | reverse complement strand
TTCATACAAGGGTCTGGGATTCTGGCTGTTGAGAAGCGATTGCTTGCTGGAGATGTTTAAATTTTAAAAATAGGCCATCAGTCGAGGGCTGATCCCATATCGTATTCTTGCACTGTGCTCTCAAAGTTCACTGATTGGCCAGGATGGGATGCATCCTGAGGAAACGACGCCAATGGCCGAAGTTCCAGACAGAGTAACGAAGGGAGATGAGAATCGAGCGAAATTGCGTAGGAAAGGAATGGCTAGACCAGGCTTAAAGCCACACAGTTGGATTAAAAGTGAAGGTGACACAAACTAATGAAAGTGCTTTCATACATCTGGGTGCAATAAAGTTAGAATAAAGTGCCACACCAGGGGTCTCAATTGACAATCACAAATAGCATTCTCCCCAGTAGTTCAGTGTCATCACAATAACTGTGATGCAAATATTAAAATAAATAAATAAATAAATAAATCGTGTCACTTTTATTTTGTAGAAAGGGATTGGCACACCACCACTTATAGGATGTTCGTACAGGTAGCACATATATTTCAATGCTGTTACAAAACTTAGATGAAGAGAGCTGTGAAACACCACACACACACACACACACACACACACCCAGTGGTGTATGACTGTGGCTCTTGAGTGGCGCTAAGAGTACTTGTCTGGGTGAGTGTGTTCAGTGTGTCTTGCCACCTTTTTTGGATAACTGTCAGGAGTAAAATATGGAGCTTGTTGCCTTGGTTCATGTCTGTTTTCATTCCCCGTCTATCCCTATGGATGTGTGTTGTTTTCTAGTCTAGATTATGTGTATATTTGTCTATATTGTCATGCTGATCGTGTGTGTTTTTGTGTGTGTTTGTGTGTCAGTCCAAACCATCAGCCCATGCTCTCCCTGGCCCACTGCCTTGAGAGGCTCTTGTTAAAGCAAGGCGACAGATCCCTGGCTTATCTATCTATCTATCTATCTATCTATCTATCTCTATCTATCTATCTATCTATCTATCTATCTATCTATCTATCTATCTATCTATCTATCTATCTATCTATCTATCTATCTATCTCTCTCTCTCTCTCTCTCTCTCTCTCTCTCTCTCTCTCTCTCTCTCTCTCTCTCTCTCTCTATCTATCTATCTATCTATCTATCTATCTATCTCTCTCTCTCTCTCTCTCTCTCTCTCTCTCTCTCTCTCTCTCTCTCTCTCCCCCCCTCCCCACTTTAGTCTCCCTCCATGTCGTCTGCTGCACACAGCTGTGGTCTTGCTGAGGTTGGTCGTCCCTGTAAACTAATTATCTGATCATCCTAATGAATAATTGTGAGCTGAAAATAGTTACTGTCAGTCAGTCAGTTAGTCAGCCCTTGCTTTCGTATCACTATAGTAGAGAACAGCAACAAGATCCAGATGGGGAACTTGTGGCCGACGTCACAAACGAGCCTCGTTGCTTCGGCCGCGGAGGTGTGAATGTTTATGAAATTGCAAGTAAATCTATTGTCGAGATATCCATTTCCTTCTATTTCGAAATCTCGGCGAGGGATAAGAAATATGTAAGACGATCGTACTCTCTATCTCTAGCTCTCTTTCTCTCTCTCTCTCTCTCTCTCTCTCTCTCTCTCTCTGACTTGTGAATGACTGCGGAGGCGACCGTGGAGGCATGTGTGTGTGTGTGCGAGTGAGTGATTGTGTGTGTGTGTGTGAGTGAGTGAGTGTGAGAGCAGTAGCTCTGGTGTGTAAAAACCCCTGCTGAAGTGTGTATCTCCAGACCTCAGGGTTTAATTGGTACATCTGTTTATGTCATGTCGGCCCGATAGCCGGTTTAATGTGGTTTAGTCCGGGCCGGCTCGGGTTCCAGTGGCACCAGCAGCGGCTTGTCTCCCAGCTGGTGCTGCTGCGCACACACACACACACAGACACACACACACACACACACACACACACTTCTTTTTCCCTCTCTCACCCCACCGTGCCCTTTTTCTCTCTCACACACACACACACTTGCACGGGATGCTGGATGCGGCACGCCAGTCTCTAATATTTTGATCGTTGTTTATGTAGCAACACGAAAGTCAGTCTGGGGCAGATGCCAAGACTGGGGGTCTGGGTGAGGGGTTTTTGGGGGTGTAGGGTGGCGTTGGGATGGGGAAGTAAGTGTGTGTGTGTGTGTGTGTTTGTGTTTGTGTGTGTGTGTGTGTGTGTGTGTGTGTGTGTGTAGGGGCTTGAGGAGGTTGGCATAGCTGCTGTGTAACCCTCCACTGTGCCCACGGTGGATCAGTGAGTGGATGGATTAGGGCACTAAGAGGCCTCAGTATTGGGTTGGATAGAGAAGGGCTGGGGCTGGGGCTGGGGCTGGGTGCTCTGTGAAACTTCAGCACTCGCACCGCAAGTCCCTCAATCCATCATGGCTGCCCTCAAGCCTTTCAGCAGGGCTTCTGAGCGGCCCGAGGGCCCTTGGCAAACACTCGAGCCCCTCCAGCTGCCACTGACTGCTCCCTCTGAGCGCTCCCTCTGGGCCGAGTCAAGGAACACTTGGAGAAGAGTGGGGAGGATCTTATAGACGGTTTCACCGTTGTCAACAAAAACAATGCACCAACGTTCCATGGCCCTAACTTTATTTCCGGTGGACTTCCGCAAACAATCAAAATCAACGGAGTTCTTCTGATCGATGGTTTATCAATGGTCATACATAATGAATAAAAAGTACATTCAATAAGCTACTTGTTTAAGTTATGATTAACTGGTGATGTACGGAATATGATTCAAGGAAAAGAGCAGTGGATTAACTACATTTGCTCAAAATGCAACGTTAATCACGGTTCATTCAGTATCTTTGGTTAATCCTGTACACTGTGACAGTGCTATTCAAAGCTGTGCTGTAACTTAATGTTACTTAACTGACGGTCGGACTTCTGATAAGATCCGTTTGTAAGACACGGTAAGGAACTTGTTGTCAATAACACAAGGAGTGAGGATGATGGTGTGTTCAGCAATGTCATGCTGCCTGCTACAACCTCTTTGTTATCGATAGGCTATGCGCCATAGTAATCCCTCATATCGCCCAAAAAACAACATTCCTGCAATCTTTGGGATTGGGAGACAAGGATGGAGTAGAATAAAGTGTTCCATGTGAATAGCTATTCTATGTTCTATTCTATTCTAATCTATCAAATTCTAAACTTGGTGAATGTCAATGTTCTTTGAAATGTTAACTATAACAGACATTGCAAACGGCAGTTGAACTCGTCAGCAACCATGGAAGCAACTGTAACTAGCAGTAACCACCACTAAAACGAAAGTAGTACAACAACTGAACAGGTGCCTTTAACTTTTTTAAAGATATTTTTAGGGCTTTTTGCCTTTCATTTATTTAATTTGATAGAACAGTAGAGACAGTGACAGGAAATGTTTGTGAGAGACAGATGGGTAAAGATTAGAAAATGACCTCGGGTTGGACTCGAACCTGGGTCCCCGGATCTATGGCACGACGAGCCGTGGCACTCTGAACAGCACACTTTTGCTTGATTAAAATTTGTTTGAATCTACTCTGGGCACACATGCGTTGCAACCTGGTAATAAGTATAACTCTCGACGAGGTGTGCAGAAAGATGGCTGTCTCGGCCACCTCTTCCATGGATTTCGCGGGTACTACACTTGCAGGACCTGGCGTTTCGGGTTGATGAAATTGAAACTTAACGTAGATATAACCGAAATCACATTTATTGCTGGCTTGTTAGATAACGTAACACATGAAAATAGTTGGTTTGCAAATAAATTCACGTTGATTGGTGAGAATGTACAATGAAGTCGTTATATTTTTCCAAAATGTGGCGACGACAGTAGGTGGAACTCCGGAGATGGAAAGCCACAGTCCTGCCTGGTGTCTCTTCAAAAGGGTGGTGAAAACATTCATTCTCAGGCACCAGCTTTGAGACTTAAGAGGGGGACCTGTTTGATCCCTCTATCCCAGTCTGAGTGCCATATTGTGGGCTGGGTGCAGGGCTTGGTCCCCTGGCATACTGGATGATATGAAGGGGGGGGGTGATCTGGGAGTCTTAAGGGTCTCATTGGCCTCATTAGGGTCCAGCTGATTGAGATCTTATTAATAGTCTTCTGTTGAAACACGGCACGCCCCCAGGGTCTTAGTGCCTGGTGCCTGTGTGTGTATGGAGTGGACAAAGGTCCACAAAGGTTATACAAGGGTGGCAGGCAGCAGAGATGGTTGGGATGCTTGATGGACAGTGAGTGATGGTCAGTGTGCTTGTTTGTGTCTTACAGCTCAGGATCACCGTCTGGTCCTTATGCAACAAATCAGTGTCCTACATCAAGTACCCCAAAGCCTGTCAGAAAGGTAAGACAAATGGTGTGTGTCTGTGTGTCTGTATGTGTCTGTCTGTTTTTGTTTGTCTGATTTCATTTCTGTGTTTCTCCACTCTGTGTGTGTGTGTGTGTGTGTGTGTGTGTGTGTATTTATAAATGTGTGTGTGTGTGTGTGTGTGTGTGTGTGTGTGTGTGTGTGTGTGTGTGTGTGTGTATTTATAAATGTGTGTGTGTGTGTGTGTGTGTGTGTGTGTGTGTGTGTGTGTGTGTGTGTTGGCACTGTCCATGGGAAGGCTTGTAAAACTAATATGAGAGCAGCGGAGCTTTTGAAAAGCTTAAGCATGAGGCTTGCGTGTGTGAAGAGTGAAAGAGGGTTGTAAATATCACGCTCTCTTTTCTGAAGTAGATGGCAAGAGTGAGTGTGTGTGTGTCTGTGTGTGTGTGTGTGTGTGTGTCTAGGTCCTCGTGTGTATTTGCACATGTGAGCATGAGGTGTTTGTGGGTGCTGTCCAAATTAGATGATGAATGTTGTGTGTGTGTGTGTGTGTGTGAGAGAGAGAGTGAGTGAGAAAGAGAGTGTGACCGAGAGTGTGTGTGTGTGTGTAAGAGAGATTTTTTTCAGAAAGACTGATGAAAGTCTGTTGGTGTGTGTATCCATGCAAACATGATGAGCGGTGTCAGTGTTGATTTCGCCCACATAAAAA
>JAODXP020000018.1:31684463-31699463 GCA_027497455.2 Sardinella longiceps | reverse complement strand
GCATCTGGCGTGTCGGAGCTGATGAGTGACCAGTAGGTGGCATGGTTCATGTGTTTCCCGCCTGCTTGCCGTGCGTGCCACAGGAATGTGCCCCCTGGTCCAGTTGGCACAGCGGGGAGCGGGGGCGGTGGCACAGACGGACGGCCGAGTCGGCCTTAAGACTTCTGGTGCCCTAAGCTCCGCAGGGTGCTGCATAGTGCCAGGCCACAATGCCCAATCATGCCCCCGCTCTCTTACAACACACACACACACACACACACACAGTACTCATACATACACTCACAAACATACACACACACACACACTCACACACATTCCCGATCCACCGACTCTCACAATGTAGATCACATTTACAAACACACACACTGCTTGCATTTGCCACATAATAATTAATATGAATAAAAAGAATTTAAGATTTTCATCTCCATCACATCGCAAAGGCAGTGCAAGCAATGATAATGTAAACATGTTGTCAATATAAACAGTGTCATCTGTGACATTACAAGGCTTTTAATATCAGTCAACCTCAATGCAAGTCTGTTGGTGTAAACTTAGAGATAAGCTTAATTATTCAATTCAGCATGAATCCACCTTGTGTTAAATGTGTGTGTGTGTGTGTGTGTCCACGCACAAGCGTATGCACAAGTGTGTCGGTGTGTCGCACTGTGTCAGTGTAAACTTACCGAGCTAATCTTACATATTCAATTCAGCATTCATTTACCTTGTGTTAAATGTGTGTGTGTGTGTGTGTGTGTGCACTGTGTCGGTGTAAACTTTCGGAGCTAATATTATTCAATTCAGCTTGAATTTACCTTTTTGTTAAATGTGTGTGTGTGTGTGTGTGTGTGTGCACTGTGTCGGTGTAACCTTACGGAGCTAATATTCAATTCTGCTTGAATTTACCGTGTGTGTGTGTGTGTGCGCACTGTGTTGGTGTAAATTTACGGAGCTATTATTATTCAATTCAGCTTGAATTTACGGTGTGTGTGTGTGTGTGTGTGTGTGTGTGTATCCTCCAGATAACATGCCCTGCTGTGTGTGGGTGTGGGACATGCAGCGTGTGGGGCTGCAGGCGGTACTGGAGCAGGCGTCTGCTGTGCGCTGTTTCTACTGGGACCCACGGCGCCCCCGCCTGGCCATCTGCACTGCCAACAACAAACTCTACCTGTGGTCCCCCGCTGGATGTGTGTCCGTCAGGGTACCTGTTGAAGGTGAGCACGCACACACACACACACACACACACACACACACACTCAGGGTACCTGTTGAAGGTGAGCACACACACACACACACACACACACTCCGGGTACCTGTTGAAGGTGGACACACACACACACACACTCACTCTCAGGGTACCTGTTGAAGGTGAGCACACACACACACACACACACACACACACACACACACACTCTCACTCTCAGGGTACGTTTGGATGATGGGACATGTCGACAGGCCACCTACTGTATGGCCTTTGCTGGCTGCATCAGGGGACTTAACTCACTCTCCAACACACACACACACACACACACACACACACACACACACACACACACACACACACACACACACACACACACACAAATATAGACAGACATGCAGTTATAAAGAAACGTTAGTATAGACAGAAGTAGCTACTATGGACAGAGGTGCAGACATCAGAGTGGGTATTTAAAGGACTGTACCGGAGTGAATTCAAGCATAGCCCTGTTGGAAGAGCTTGCTAAAGGCGCTAGTTAGCGAGTGGAACAAAATAATTTGGTACAGTACAGACCGAACGCCAACACAGAAGCGAACAGGACCGGACTGTTGGAAACCGAAAGTAAGATCTGAGGTTACATTGACTCAATGTAAAGTGTTTCGTGTTCGCGTTAGGTCCATGCTGTTCAAAATTCTTTCATTTCATGCGAAATATATTGCTGTTAGAAGGCTCGTGCAGCACAGCTATGCTTAAACTTACTCCGGACTTATACTTAAAGGAAAAATCTGCAGTCCATCAATCCATATTCCTTTTACTACCAAGTGCTATCGATGGGTTCGATCAGTTCGGCGGCGTTTGGTACAATGTAGCCTAAATATGCAAACTTTTGGTCAGTGTTGCTCTCGTATCTATCGACAGCACTAAGCAATGTGAAACCAGAGAGAATTCCTTTAGTTGAGGACATTTTTGTTGTTGGGCCTTTTGTTGCTGTGGGACTACATGGAAATTGAACTTGAGCTTTGTTTATGTCATTTCAATGACTCACTGTGTGTGTGTGTGTGTGTGTGTGTGTGTGTGTTGGTTTTGTGTTTGTGTGTGTATGTTTGTGTGTGTGTGTGTGTGTGTGTGTGTGTGTGTGTGTGTGTGTGTGTGTGTGTGTGTGTTTGTCCATCCCAGGCTGCTTCCAGGTGCTGTCCTTAATGTGGCACGGCAGTGGAGACTCTCTGATCCTGATTGGTAAGGACCAGCTGTGTCTGTGCTACATGGAGACAGAGCAGGAACAGGAACAGGAGTCCTGAACATCAGCCCCAACTACACACCTAGAGACATTCTTCTCTCTCCACACACTCCAGCCAGCCAACTCCCTCCCTCTCTCCCTCCTCTTCTCCGTTTATCTTCTCTCACTGGTGTGGAAGCCTGTGTGTTATAGACTGAAGTAGCATTCAACCCCATTCCACCATTCAGGCGTCCGTTCAGTGCTAACCAGTTAGCAACTTTGATGGTTGCAATGCAATTTCTCATAGCCAACAAACTAAGTTGCTAACTTATTTAGCACCTATGCTCTTGGGAAATGGATCCCAGAACATGACGGCATTGGCTTGGTCTGGCACTTATCCAATTCCCAAATTCTGGAATCTTTCTGAACATTCCATGACAGTGGAATCTCCAAATAAGCTCACGGTAACATTTCAGAGGAGGTCACTGACAGGTCATTGTCCACGAAGTCTGTCCAAAGTTTTTATAACTATTTATTTTTCTATGTGTTTACATAATGACCTCTAAGATTGTGTTTTATAGTTTCATAATGATCTTGTAAATGAGTGCAAATATTTTTTAGAAAAGTTATTTTGGAATAAAGTTTGTAGTAAATAAGAAGTTGTTTTCATAACTATCCACATTCTACACTTTGCAGTTGGTACACAAAAGATTTGCGACTCACATTAATATATTAAGAATGTTTTTGGCTGTTTTAATACACTTACCGGTACATCACATTTATGCTACAACAGAAATCATATGAGCAAATCTTACAAAATGCAAATAAATTATGGCACTAAAAGAAATTCACAGTAACACTAACAATGGTTAAAATCATTTTGTAAAAAGCAAAAAATGGTTATAATTCATTTTGTAAAAGCAAAATGCGTCTCGCACATAAAACGTTTTAAATGTTTATCAGCTTGAATAAAAAGTGCTCGTGTGTACAGTGGTCATAACATTGCACAACAGTCAAAGCAGCTGCTGAGGGAACGCAGAGAGTTTGAACAGGGATGGGATCATGCGGGGAAGGCATGCAAAGTCATTTGGGCCTACGCTAACTCACACCTTTAACCGTGTTAAAAATCAGAGGTGTGTGTGTGTGTGTGTGAAGAGGCTCCTGTATCCATGACGACTGAAAGGAGAACGCTTGTGAAGAACCAGCAGTGGCGTTTGGAGCGGCATCACCACCGCAGCACGATGCATAGAGAGAGCATGAGAAGAAGCAGGAAGAGTCTTCTGCTAGAACCCGTATCAATCTATCTATCTATCTATCTTCTGGTCAGGCCAGCGCCCACAGTTCATACCACTATAATCAGTACTGGGACTGATAAAACTGGCCATGTGCAGAAATGATTCGTGGTCAATCATTATCAAAGCTCAAAGAGTAGTGCCATACAGTACATACCGATGCACAGCTTAAGGGAAGAACGAAAAGAGAAGGAAAATTGCAGTTTTGCTTGAATTAAAATGAATCACAACCCCTTCACCCATGTGTCACGGCAGAGGTTAAGCAGTGATGAGAGATTTAACTACACACACACGTACGTACCTCACACACAGACGCTGTCATTCTTATCCCTGATTAACAGCTGAAGTTTGACCTAACTAAAGTCAACGCGTTTATTCTCTGGGAGAACGATAACTAAACCGTGATGGTAATTGCTAAAAAGGTTATTAAACCAAACTCTCAATGGTTGCCAGAGAGGTGCGAGCTGCAAAATATACTTGTATACCAAGGCCTCAAAGACAAGCGTGGTTTTCTTTCTGTCAGCAGTGACACAGAACAACAACAAAGGTATTCACCACCTTGATGGACTTACTACAATAAAATTCATTCGATTTAATCATTCACCTTGGTTAGGAATTTTAGAAAGGTTTTACAAAAGCCTTCAGGCTTCATTATGAGGAACATGTGAGAAGGGAAGCTGAGTAAAGAATCCATAGGCCAAGTGAGAAAAAATAAAAAATAAATGCCCCCAAACATCTATACTCTAACACAAATTGAAACATGAATGTGTTTGGTTAGGCACCATGTCATTCTGTTTCCCGTATCTTCACCAGAGGAGAAAACTCCTCAGTGTCAGCCCAGTCACAACACATCACTATTACTTGATATCAACACAATCCTGTAGCAACCATGTCCTCTTCCCCTCTGTCCTTAAGAAACCCTGCACACAAAACAGACGTGTTCAGTTGATGTGCTTCTGTTTGTGTCCTCTCTGATCATATCCTAGAGCCACGGGTAGAAAGAAAAAAAAAAAAGGAACGCAAACAAACATAGCCGATCTCAGACACCAAACAACAAGGGCCACATTTAACTTGATGGAAGAGGCCGGGACGCTCTGAATCTCCTCTCCCAGCGGAGAGGCACAGCCTTGGGGAAGACGCTTCCCATAACCTCCCCCCCACCCCTCCAACTGTATCTGAGTGCTTCCAAAAGTGGACACAAACACACTAGTCATGCAGTTGGGGAAGCCTCAGAGAGAGAGACTCAAGCTCAATGTGCTATTTATGGCCAAGGCAAGGCAAAGACCTATGTGTTAAAGCAGCATCAGTCATGGTTGGTCATTTCAAGGACTTTGTCCGACACACATGCAGAGAGCACACCGCCATGTACATAAACATAAACACACAAACACACACTCACATCAAACTGCTCGACAGCTGACTCCCTCAAGAGCACCCACCAATCCTATGGCAACAGTGAAGGTTCTAGAACAGAATGGAACCAGTCATGGTGCCGGAGGCAGTAGGGTCTGTGGCACACTGGTGGGCTAACGTAGACCGTGATTGGTGGTGTCCCTGAGCTACACTTTTTCACTGTAACTAAGTCAAAGGCGGTGTGTTTGTGTGTGTGTGTGTCAGGAGATTTGTGTGTGTTTTCAGGGGCATTCCTAAGCACTTTGTAATCGCGACCAAAGAAACACTTTCATGGCCTTATGGGTTCTTTGTGTGTGTGTGTGTGTGTGTGTGTGTGTGTGTGTGTGTGTGTATGTGTGTAAGGGGGCTAATATTAATGAAGCATCACACAGTACAGTATTCTATGTTCTGGGAACAGTCTGCCTGTTTCATCTTTGACCTCTTTCCCCTCTTGACCTCACCATGAGAGGCAGACAACTGATCCAGGAACAGCAACCCGAGTCTGAGCCGAGATGATCAACCAACCAACCAATCAAATCACCCTTCACCAACCACACTGGACAAAACAGCCAATCAGAGAAGGCAGTGAAGTGAAGCAGAAAATGAAAATTTGGCGCAAACAGATTTCACCAAAAACAAACAAACAAACAAACAAAAAAAAAACAACAACAAGAAACAAGTCAACAAAACAAACAAACAAAATCCAAGAAACAAACAAACAAAATCCAAGAAGCCTTAAAACGCAGGCCTTAAGGATAGCAGGAAGAGCGTTAGAGGGAAACAGGAAGCGGGAAAGGGAGGACGGTCGGTTTATAACTCAGAATCCGATCTTGCCACGGGTCATGGAGTAACCCAGCTTGGCCTCGTTGTTGATAAAGGACATGATGCCCAGATAGGTCTCGATCAGTAGGGGGCGCTCCAGCAGCAGCACCCCGTTAGAGCGGCCAGGGATGGGGTGCTCCTTGTGGGCCTTCTTCACCGCCTGGATCAGCTGGGTCTTAAAGTTCTCCAACTAAAGACACACAGACACGGGTGTGAGGGAGGGTTTCTTTGTACAATTGGGTGTATATGTGTGTATGTGTGTGTGTGTGTGTGTGTGTGTGTCTGTGTCTGTGTCTCTGTGTGGGTGAGTATGTGTGTGTGTGTGTGTGTGTGTGCGAGTGAGTGAGAAAGAGAGAGAGTGGGTGAGAGAAAAAATAAAAAGTGCGCGAGAGAGAGATAGAGAGAGAGAGAGAGAGAGAGAGAGAGAGAGAGAGAGAGAGAGAGAGATCTACCTGGCAAAGCGTAGCGACCTTCTCGTCTGCGCGGGCCATGGTGTGCTCTGTGAAGGTGGCGTAGGGCACATCAGTGGCCCAGGGGTTCCACCGGTTCAGGAAGGAGGGCCGTGGACGCTTGTCCCATTGCACTCGCACACCAATGCCCTCTCTCCTACTCACACACACACACACACACACACACACACACACAAATCAACACTCAATGTCATATAGTATAAATGTGAACGGCTGTGACGTCATATGACGTGTTCACTGGGGAAAGGGCTTTTTTTTTTAGAATCTTAGAATTGGTACAATTTCTCCTCAATTTCTGCCCAACGGTCTTGCCTAAAACATATATATATATTTTAAATTATTGAAAATAACATTTTCACAGAAGATTATGTGTAAATTCGACTGTAAAATCATATTGCACGTTGCTCTTTAAAAACCTTTGTTGACACCAGTAATTGACAAGAGCTGCTGCTGTATAACTGTAAGGCATCATTGGAGGGCAATTTGACCACTCAGCACATATCTGTCAGTCATAAACAAAAGTGGGTGGGGTGGGGGGTGTTTTTGAGTTTTTTCTTACTTGTTGAGTGATTTGGGGGGGAACTCAAACTCTCCCACAGAGATGGTGTCCACGGCGTTGAGGGAGATTCGGGTCACCTGCTGGCAGATCAGGTTGATGAAGTCGTACTTGCACACCAACAAAGACCTGCAGCAATATGCAAAAATAAACAACATGGGTCTGTATCACTATATCACCCTGAGTGAGTGAGTAGGTGTGTGTGCATGTGTGTGTACCAGCAAAGATTTAACGTCAACAAGTAGTCAACAACATGAAGTGTACATACACACCAACACAGTGTACTGTATGTGTCATTAACACCATGCACTGTGTGTGTGTGTGTGTGTGTGTATGTGTGTGTGTTTCACTGCAGCCTTCTATTGTGATGGAGTAGGTGAAGGGGAAAGCAATAAGATGTCCTCATATAATCTGCTCCAACAACAACTAATAACTCTTCTGTGTTCTGGATACTGGTCAATCTCATACATTTATCTTTTCATTTGCTTTGGAAATGACAGATCAATATTCCTAAATTAAATTCAGGAATAATAACAGACAACATCTCATCAAAAAGAAAACTGAGACATTCATACTTGACATCTTGCAAAGGAGAAAGTGAAGAGGAAAGAAGGCTATCAGTGAACAGGTCAGAGTAAACTGACATGGATGATTTCTCCCAGGTGCTTAAAGGAGAAATCCATTGTAGATCAATCCATAGCCCTGTTGTTCAAACTCATGTAGTGATGTAGGTAGGAAAAAGAATAAGAAAATTTGATACAACATAGATCGAGCAGTGAAACTGCAACTAACACTAAGTGAATGGGGCATAACAACCTAATTTCATGCCCCATTCAGTCAGCGTTAGTAATCAGTTTGTTATTTGATCTATGAACCATCAAAGTTTCTCGTTCTTTTTCTTAAAGACAGCATTTGTGTACCTGGAACTACAGGGCTATTGACTGATTCACACTGGATTTCTCCTTTAAGTCCAAAAAAGTGCTGAGTGCTGCTAAAATGGTGGCAAATAAATAATAGCTTACCTTTCGGTAATAAGCACAAGCCTTTCCTTTTCGTTGTTCCAGTGGTCAACTCTACAACGAGGCAAAATGCAGTTAGAATCAATTACAGACCTCCAAACTGATGCTCTTTATTTAGCTTCCAAGTTGTGCTTCAAAATGATCAAATCTTTTGTGTGGTCGACTTGGCATCCTACATCTTTCATACACTTCCTCAGTGGGCCATTTGAAATCAGTTCAGCATAACCTCTATCTAGCCTGCATAGTATCTCTGGCATGACTGATCTCAATCCAGTCAACTGGCTATATGGGTCACTTCAACCCTATTTATTCATGCGAAATGAGGGTGGCCTATTCTAAAAAACATATCCTATCTTTCCCACAAATGCTTTGTCATGATACCTCAGTAGCAGCCTTGGCTACAATACAGAGGCCAAGTGAGGCCACCCAAATCCCTAAGAGCATTCAACAGAATGTTGTGAATCTTCACTCACTCAGCGAGCAGCCACACGCTCAGCACCTCCCCGTCTTCCGATGGTAAGGCCACTGTTCGGATGTCGTTCACCGCCTGCTCAATAGTGCCCGGCTGGACAGAGGCAGGCAGGGAAAGAGAAAGAAAGCTTATGCTATTTCAACTGTAATAAAAGTAGGCTGCATGTTTGTTGCAAATATCGAGGCTAATCAAAAGCATATTACATAAAAGGGATCTGAACTCTGCTACCACAGTTAAACATGCAGGGCTACTCAAGCGATCGAAATAATTAGATCAATAGCCTACATTAGGTTATTGATAAATCCCGTTACATCATTTACGAGCCCGACATTACTTAGTTAGCATTGCCTGATATTGCTTGAGTATGCAAATATAGTCTTATACGTAACCTACTTACCCTAAATACGAAGTAGTCTTTGACTTTCGCTTGCATCGTCGGATTGTGAACATGGAAAGGCTTGAGTGTTTGCAATGGGGAGCAGCAGGCGACGGCAGAGCCGTAACCCACGTCCCCTGGCGGCGTGAAGGCTACCTCCACCCCATCCTCAACCTCACCCTCGAAGGCGTGGAGTACCGCAGCACCGGGGCTCTCAGGCTCCACGGAGTCATTCAGCTGAAGCATCTCATTCGATGTAGCCCCAGTGAAGCCTTGGTAGGTTTCGCCACAATCAAAATATGAAGCGTAGGCTACTGCGTTACAATACTTGAAGCAATAGCATTACGGTCGCAGAGTCTTAGCCTGGCTGTCACGCTGGGGCTAAGGGATGTGTTGATGTTATTTTTTTCTCCTGTGATGGGAGGGGAGCCTGTCAACTGTCTTGGTATCACTTCCCCTGTACACTTCCACTCTTAAAGGGACAGCGTGCTCTGATTAACTTAACATACAAAATACACTTTGCCTTCTGTGAAGTTTTACCAGAATCTATCTATCCTACTGTACAGTTTTTGAAGGTGAGATCAACAAATCTGATAAAAAAAAATGATTATGATTTATCATGATAATGATTTTATACAGTATATGAACCTGCAGTATCTTTACCTTAACTTTGTTTGGAGATGCTTAGGTCAAGGCCTTAACAATATAATGAAAATAATAATTTTGCAGGTCTATAATAAATCTATATAATTATTATAATTATTTTGATGATTTTTATTGCTGTTGTTGTTGTTGTTGTACATTAACATTGATATTACATTACTGTAATACATTGGTATTACATGTAATGAAGCTCTCATGGAATGGAAGTTTTAATGAAGTTTTGTGTAATTTCAGAAGGGGAGGGGCATGCAAAAGGCCTGAGCCTTCACAGGTCAGAGGTCATCTGAAATTATTTGTCACAGTCATTCTTTCTCACAGTTAAAGGTAGTCTATATTCCACACACACACAATTAAAAATCATTGTGAAGCTGCCATAGCCAACAGGTAAGAATACTGTCTTCAGCCTTGAAATGTTGATATTGATCCATTCCAGTTTTGTCTTAGTAAATACATTTATCTGTCCCTATGGTTTTCCTGGCCATGAAAGGTACGTTTTTTTTTTTTTTTTTTTTTTGGCATGAGCTACTGTTTCGTACTGTAGTTTGTGGTGTGTGTTCATGTTAAACTAAGTGTAAAATAATATGCATTTTCATCTGAAAATGTTAATCACAAAGAGAAGGAACTCACAAACATGCATTCATAATTTACAGAGTAGGCTATCACAATTGTTGATTCACAGAGTCAAGTTCTGTGTAAATAATTCTTCAGGATTTAACAAAGACAACAATGCATTTCATATAAAAAGCACACAGGTTTTTATTGCATATCAATTTCATGTATAAATTCTTCATAGCATTGGAAAGATTACATTTGGTATACATTTCTATTCTACAGAATTAACATCAGAATCATGTGTGTTTCCATGAAATTTCTCTAAAGTACATCTTCAATAATCACAAGCATCAAAAAGAACTGCAATTTCAGAATTTTCAGTATTATTCTACAATCCTTTCATTTTTTTTTTTTTATTTAATAATTCCTCTCCCACAAGCATATTGTTTTCTTTAATAGCAATCTGCCCATTGCATTTAAGGCAGTAAAGGACTTGAAGTCAAACCTACTAACCTAACCACATGTTCAATAAGTGCATCTACCAATTTATTATTTTTTTTTATTTCATTTTTTTTTCTTTACTTTAAGATACACGTTTCACAAATGGACACCATTATGACCGCTAAAACACAAGTCATGCACAATATTTTTTTGTTTTTTAATAAACAGAACAGAGGCGATATACAACTCAGATCCAAATGAAACAAGCACCATCCATTTAAACCCATATTTTAATGAATTTTTCAGACATATGCAACATCCTTGTTTCAAAATATTTTACACTTTATAAAAACGAAGCCTATGACTTTACTTTTTGTAGGCTACTGTAACAGTGGGGAAAGAACAGCATTCGAGTTCATTTGATTCGTCAGTTTCTAATCAGGTCTGGCGATGTGATAGCCTATTTGATCAAATCAAATCAAAATCTTTCCAACGTGGATGAATTACCCCATGCCTACAGCGCTCACCTTTGACAGTAGTATGTGACAACAAGAATGACTTCAGCCGTAAAACACATTGATATCTCATGACCCCCTAAACCTGCAATGCATCTGCTAATAGGCTATACTGCAGACAAACTGTGAACTGTGAGCAGAGAGAAATCTAGGCTATGCTGCCTTGTAGTGAGTGAAAGCAGACCAGTATTACGTCGCCATCTGCTGGCAAACACATATACTACAGTGCTTCGGTTTCAGTTCATATAATAATAATAAAAACAGTCAGTCAGAGTGGATCGACCGGGTCCGTCATCATCATGGGTATGCTGTGGTATATCTAGTGTTACTGACAAAAAAGATGTGTTTATTTTGAACGCATTCCATGAATATTCACTAATAGATCTTACAAACTCTCAATCAAAAAGCCTACGATTCCACCTTCCTATGTTTAGTCCCCTTTTAGGCCCACTTAACACCTTGAGTAGGCCACTGGGTTCTTGTAAGAAAAGACAGTGGTGGCGCTAGCAAGGCTAAAATTTTGCTCGGGCAAGTGCAGGGTCACCCAAAAAATCCCCAATGTAAGGATTCGCTAGTATACTGATTTCCCCCTTGAGTGAGTTAAAGTGCTTGCTTGAACCTATTCAGCCTCATCTTCAAAGCCGTGACAGGGCCAGCGACTAGGTAACAGAGCACAGTTCTGGCAAATATTAGGTCCATAGGTCCATGCAATCACCCCATAACATGAATGCCCACCAGTTAAGTGCTTTAGTGAATGCTGCATACGGACACAGCCAGAAGGCTGAAGGAGTCTGCAGTGAAACAGGAGAAGATGAAAGAGAAAGACATCTTTTTTTTCACAGAGAGGAAAGAGGGTTAAAGGAAGACGCAAGAACCTGATAGGTTTTTTCTTCTACCTCCTAACTCCAGAAAACAGGTGGTTCTTGCTTAAAAACAACAACGAAAAAAAAGAGAAAATATCGCTACAATCAAAAGATGTACACATTCATTATGTCCATTTCAAACTTGTATCTGTTTATCTTTTGCTTTGTTTTGAAACTCCTATATCTCCCAGTCCTCTTTCCTTCCTTTCTGCTCTCTCTCTCTCATTGGACATTGTATTCTGTGGCTTCACAGTTCCAAATGAGTCTTCCACTGCAATTAGATCCCTCCCTATCTTGATCAGACGGACAGATGGACCAGACACAGTCTGAGTACACACCACCTTTGGGCCTGGCTAATTTCTGCCTGGTAATGCCTATGGTGGCCATCTCTGGTGTCGATCTCCACATAGATCTGACCTCATCTGGCGTTGTCATCGCTGTGAGTCAAGAGACCGCATCTCTCTCTGACTCTCTAACGACCCACCAGTCTCTATCGAGGGATTAAAAATTCAGCTGTTGTGTATTTGTTTTGTTTGTGACTACGGGTATGAAAAACAGAGGGGCAAAAAAGATCAAGCTGTCTCAACCAAAAACACTACTTTTAAAATACACTTTTTTTTTTTTTTGCCCTGACCAACATGGAGAGTGACTGGCAGACATGTCTGCCACTGTGTTTATCCTGTTTATCATTGCTTTTGATCCTCTGTGACCACACTGGGGGACCCACTCTAGGTGGACGTTATGGACACTGGACTTGACAAAATGGAGAGTGTTGTAAAGACTTTTCTGATAAAAAATTTCACAAAAACAATGAGACATTTTTTGTCCCCCACTTCATATTTGAATACATTTCAAATACAATGCCCTACAATGTTAGCCACCTGACGTGTAAGAAATGTTTTTAGAACAGCTTCTGTATAGACGTCAACCATTTTTTTTTTCTTCTTTAGGAAAAAAATGCACACGTAACACTCTGCATACAAGTTGAAATGGTTGAACGTTAGCAACACGAACCAAACCTCACAAGGAGCAAAAGAAGATTTGACTAACATTTTTTTTTTTATCATAAATAAAAACAACTAATTGTATGATTTTTATGATTTCATAATCAAATTTGGCACTCTCATCTATGCTGGACAGCCTCAAATCAGGAGATTCAGAACCTCAGTTGATTATTTAAAAAATATTGATAAATGGGATTGAATTTTTTTTTTCTTTTTTTTTTTCATTTGTCACTTGTGTTCCAATGACGACAAGAAACCCAAATAAATAGGATACCAAACTGAAATCAAATATATATGAAGACAAATAAGCAAAAAGGACTACAACTGGCATGAAAAAAAGAAATGATTGTCAGAGAACAAAAAAAAAAAAGTTTTCTACTGGTTATTTGGCACGCACATCACTCTTTTTGCTACAAACGTTCAAATTATTTTGTACATCATACAACAGTATCATACAATTTTGGTCCTTCACTAAATAATTATATTAACAAATCAGCACACAGGTGCCTAAAAAGAAACAATACTGTTTATCGAAGAACAAATAACATACAAAACGAGGTTACCATGACAACGCATGATAGTGGGAGGATGGGACCTTGATAAGCCTCCAAGGGGTTAATAATTTAAATTTTAAAATCACCAGCTAGTCCCCCAAAAACAACCTCGCAGCAAACTTTCAATCCTATGACACTGACTGGAGACGGGGAGATCTTTCTAGAGCTTTTTCTCTCTCTCTTTCGGGACAACACCGGGGGCTTTCCTAGGGAATGTTTGGACAGTGTTCTGGTGTCTGGGAACTTGTCTTTCAGCCAGATGATGAAGATATTGTGAATACAAGGAGATGCAGGAGTAGTGCACACACACACACACACACACACACACACACACACACACACACACACACAACTCATGTGCATGCATAAACACACTCAAGCACGCACACACACACGTAATTGTTTTGTTAACAGATACAGGCTTTGTGTGTGTGTGTGTGTGTGTGTGTGTGTGTGTGTGCGCGTGTGTGTGTGTATGTGTGTGTGTGTGTGTGTGTGTGTGTGTGTGTGTGTGTGTGTGTGCGCTGGAGGTGCTGCCATCACATGCATACATACGTTCACACACACACACACACACACACACACACACACACACACACACACACACACACTGTGGGGTTGAGGGAATTCTGTGGCTCACTGTAGCAGTCTTGGTCTGAGATTAGCCAGGAGTCTATGACGCAGAGAAGGAGGAGGAGCTAGTCATTTTGTTGTTGTTGTTGTTGTTGTTTTCTTGTTGTCCTTTACAGCTAGAAAATGATGGCCGCGTCCACGACAACCGCGGCCTGTCATCAAGTAGCAGGCCTCAGGGCTGTTCCTCCCTTTCAAGGATGACAGCATGCAGGTTCTGTGTGAATCTGTGTGAGTTTGTCTCTTTCTCTGGTTCTCTCTCTCTCTCTCTCTCTCTCTCTCTCTCTCTCTCTCTCTCTCTCTCTCTCTCCTCCCCTCCTGGCATGGCGGGTATGGGTGTCTGCCTGCTCTTTCTCCACTCCTCTCTCTCACTCTTTCTCTCTCTCTCTCTCTCCCGTCTGCTAGATGTGGTTGAGGGGGTGGAAGCTGCTGCTGTCGGCGGAACCTCCACCCATGTTCAGCCAGGCGTCCAGGGAGCTCTGGGAGGACGCGTGCAGAGGGTTGTTCTCAGATAGAGACAGCATCATTGCATAAGCCTGCAGGGGAGAAAAAGAAAGAGAGAGAGAAGAGAGAGAGAGAGAGAGAGAGAGAGAGAGAGAGAGAGAGAGAGAGAGAGAGAGTCAGTATTCAATGGGTACATAACACTGTAAAAAAAAGCCAAGAAGACAATATTTTCATTCTCACACATAAAGCGCTGGGTTTGTTTGTTACAATGGAAGAACACATGTTAAAAAAAGAGACAGAGCAGGGAGTCAGAAGCAGGAAGAGTTAAACAGAGAGTCAGAGAGAGTTAGTTAGCAGGAAGAGAGATGACTATGAGAAGATATTAACACACTTGATACAGACCTTATAACTACTAATCGTTTATTACAGTCTCAGTTCACTCTGGGGAAATGCGCTATTCTTTCTCTCTCTCTCTCTCTCTTTCTCTCTCACTCTCTGTCCCTCCATCTGTGGATCTAAGT
>JAODXP020000018.1:31674463-31676963 GCA_027497455.2 Sardinella longiceps | reverse complement strand
CTGTGTGCATGTAGAGAAGCACATACACTCGCACACACACACACACACACACACACACACACACACACACACAGAAAATTTCCAGACTTGGAGCATCACGGTTCAGGAAGAATGGTAGCGAGCCAAGGTGATTTTTTATTATTTTATTTATTTATATATATTTTTTTTTGCCTCGCAAAAAACTGCCCTCTTTTTCCCCCCTCTCGTTTCTGTTTTTTCCGTGTTTATTTTTGTTAGCATGTCCATGGGGACTTTAAATTACTTCATTTTAGCTTCCCCCCCCCCCTCACCTCCTCTTTTACTCCACGCTCTTTCTTAACTTCGCAAGGTCTCTCTCTGCCCTGCCGCGTCACTCCCCGCTGCCTGAAAGGGGTCTTTCAGTGGTCAGCCACGGCTAGCCAATTTCCAGAGCAAAAGAGCCGGGGCTGGACGATAGCATCTACAGCGGGGCAAATAACCCGCTACAATGAAGCATGAAGCCTCTTTGAGTCGGGGGCCCTTTAACCGAGCAGCGAGTTGGGTCCGCCCCGCGACCCGACGTGCCCGGGGAGAGAGACGGCCACGCTGATAATGGAGGCTACGATTTGTTAGGGTAAATTGTTTCTAAATGAGCTAATCAGAGGATTGTTCGGAAGGAGCCAAGCATGCTAAAGGACCGCGTCCCTGGAGGGTCCGCCAGGCGGGTAGCCTTCACAAGGCCCGGCCTGCAGACGAAGGGAGGGGTGTGTGTGTGTGTGTTTGAGTGTGTGTGTGTGTGTGTGTGTGTGTGTGTGTGTGTGTGTGGAGTGGGGGGTGTTCGGCCCATCTCTGGAGCTCTGAATTCCCCTCTGTCTTTCTCTCCCGCGAGAAACACTCAGCACCGAGTTTCACCCTCTGCATCGGGGCGAGACGGTCGCCTGTTATCTGCTGGCCTGCAGCTTTCATACAGTCTGGCTTTCTGTAAGCCTGCTCTGGACTTATGTGTCGGACTTATACAGGCTAACACGACTGGTTTAACACTGTGACGCTGTTATGAGAAAGTGAATAAAGATGTAATAAGCGTCTATAAGAATGTGAGTAAAGGCATTATAACCTGCTAATTCTCTCTGAAAAAAGTAACTGTAGCCAGCTTTGCCACTGTTATGAACAGTCAATTAAGGTGTTATAACCAAACTGTAAGACGCTGAATAGGGTTTTGTTCCTGTGTTTGGGAGGGCAGGGAAGGGAAGGAGGCATTCTAGAACTCTCCTCAGTGCCACCATGTTTCTGTGGTTACGGCTCCAGGTGTGTAAACAAAGCCTCACATATCACCTGTATTAGAGATGACACAAGTAACGTCCTTCAGAAACCGCAAAAACACACACACTCCATCAGATGGCTGTGTTATTAGCGCTCTAGCGTTGAGCTGCAGTCATTTAAAGCAGCAGTTAGCAAGGCTGTGTTTGCTTTAGTGGCTGTTTCAGTGTCTAAAAGTTTAGAAGTGTGTGTGTGTGTGTGTATGCCTCTCTGTTTTGAGGTATCCAACAGTGGACCTTGAATCTGTGTGTGTATGTGGGTGTGTGTGTTCATAATGCGCCCAATACCTTAGGTTTGTGTGTGTCCACTTTGAATCAGATACTTTGTGGAATGCAAGCCTATTTCTGATGATGTGTGAGTGTGTGTGTGTGCACTTGTGTTTCTGTGCCTTTTGTGCACTGACTTGTCAGTCAGAGAATGGTGTGTGTTCTCTGTCCCTGCAGCGCTGTCAATGCCTGACACTGGCCATGTCAGCATGCAGGTCGACCACCTCACATACAGTATACACACACACACACACACACACACACACACACACACACACACACACACACACCATCACTCCCCATCATTACCCTCCAGTTCTGCGTCCAAGAAATCAAAGCCCTCAGGCCAGCACTGCCCGTTCTGGTCTGTGTGTGTGTGTGTGTGTGTGTGTGTGTGTGTGTGTGTGTGTGTGTGCGTGTGTGTGTGTGTGTGTGTCTGCAGCTGCTCAGGAGCCAAATCAATGATAATTAACTGCTTCTATAAACAGGGTCCCGAGTCCCCCTTGGGTGCCGTTATACGCCAACACTGTCCAGAGCCCCCTCTCCCCACCTACAACACATCTGCACACACAGAATCAATCTTCCTTCTCTCGCTCTATCACTCTCTCTCTATCCCCCTCTCTCTTTATGCCCTTCTCTCTCCTGTCCACCAGATTCTAGTATCTTAGAGTTCAACTTTCTCTCCGTCTTTTTCTCTCTATCCCTCTCTTTCTTTTGTCTTCCGATATATTCTCTTTCTCTCATTTCCCTCGTTTTTCGTTACGTCTTTTTTCTTTTTTCTTTTCAGGAAAACCTGACACTTTCAGCTACATCCATTTGTATATGTGTTTAAGAACACAGCATGACTAAAAGACCCAATCTCAGTGTGTGTGTGTGTGTGTGTGTGTGTGTGTGTGTGTGTGTGTGTGTGTGTGTGTGTGTGTGTGTGTGTGTGTGAATGCGAGAGAGCATGTGTTTGT
>JAODXP020000018.1:31654463-31666963 GCA_027497455.2 Sardinella longiceps | reverse complement strand
CCTTCGCCACGCTCGCCATCCATGAGGCTGCCGTTGTTGCTGGAGCCGTTGGCATTGCTGTTGGCCATGGCATTGGCCATGGAGGTGACCAACGAGAGCGGTGGTCCGTCTAGAGGGCTGCGGGGCAGCTTGCCGTCCGGCGGCCCGCCCAGTGGGCTCTTGAGCAGCGAGCTGGGCGGAAGCAGCGGGGGTCGAGGGTACAGCGAGGGCGGGAACAGGCCCGGGAAGCCGTGCGGGAGCCCGGGGAAAGTGGGTGACGGAGAGAATGACAGCCCACCGTGGTGGGCACGGGACGGGAAGTAGTCGCCGAAGCCCAGTCCGCCGTGGTTGAGGCCCGGGTGGCCCTTGGCCTTGGCCATGATGGGGCTGGAGCTGAGGGGGATCCCGGGGGAGAACATGCCTCCGGGGGCGTAGTGGTTCTTGCCCTCGCAGAAGCGCCGGTGCTTGTTGAGCGAGGACGTGGTGCTGAACATCTGGCCGCAGTCCTTGCACTTGATCTGCGTGCGACAGTCGGCGTGCATGCGCTTGTGCCGGCACAGGTTGGAGAACTGCGTGTAGGACTTGTGACACACCTCACCTGGGGGAGAGGAGTCGCCGCCCGCAGACGAGACAGTACAGGTGTGTGTGTGTGTTTCCAGCAGAGGGAGGAGAGAAGGAGGACATACAGACAAAACAGACAGAACAAGACAAGAGACAAGAGAAAAGAGGAGCGCCCATGGTTAATTCAGCTTTATCGGCCAAATGTGTAGACAAAAATATACAGTATACCAGTACTAGACGTGACCAGCTCATATCTCTGCTTCATTCTCAACCTGCTTCTCACTGAGGTCAAAACTCAGGCCCTTAGTCCTGCCTCATTGAGGTCAAAGGTCAGGCCATTAGTTCCTGGCTCCTTTAAAGGGATAATCTGGACTGAATCTGGACTGTAGCTCTATTGTTTCATATTGCCAAGTGCTGTTAAGTAGGTATGAAAACAACAGAATTTGGTGCAGCAGTAAACCAAAGAGCGAAATGACAGCCAGTGCTGACCGATGAGGGCAAGGAAGTTAAGTTTCGGTTGCCCCCCCATCTCTTAGCATTAGCTACTATTTTGACCAAATTCGGTCTACTGTACGTTGCACCAAATTTTGTCATTCATATACCTACCGACAGACGCCACACGGCATTGTGGATTCCTGAGCCTGGGCCAAGAACAGGGATATGGGCTGATTGGCTTTGGATGTTTCTAGAACTAGAACTAGAACTTTGGATGCTTCTAGAACTAGAACTAGCTAAACAGTTTTTCTTTTTTTGCAATTAACAAGATGACATGTTAACATTTAACAGATTAAATCACAGGGTAAAAAAAATTCATTACGTCTAACACATTGGTTATGTCTATACATTAGAATGCATATGCATGAATACCAACATATGCATGCATATGTGACAGCAAACTTGTAAGTGCACAGAGCAGGGAGTTAAAGTAAAAAGGAGTGAAGAAGCGAAGGAAGCGAGGGAGGTGGCAAATGAGAGGAGGAAGAGGAAGAGAGGAGAGGAAGAGAGAAGAGGAGAGGAGAAGAGAGGAGAGAAGCATGGCATCGATTCAGCGTCCATCAAACCGGATCAGCTGTGAGACAGAGACATTTACCTTTACATGTCTAATCTGCCCGAGCCAGAGAAAGAGAATAAGGGGTCCTCAAGAAAGGAAAACAGACACACACACACACACACACACACACACACACACACACACACACACACACACACACACACACCACACACACACATACACACACACTTAAACAAATACAACACGCACAAATTCACGCACACACACACACACACACACACACACACACACACACACACACACACACACACACACACACACACACACACACACACATCCAAGCAAGATCAACAAAAGAGAGAGGAGGATGGGGTTAAGAACAAAGGCAAAAACCAGGAACAAGCAAAAAAAAAAGAGGAAGGGCTGACAGAGAGGAGAAGGAAAACACAGGAGATGAAAAAGGAGAAAAGGGGCCAAAAATGAGACAAAACAAATAAAAAAATAAAGCCAAAAAACAAACAAATAAAAACAAAACAATCAAAATAATAATAACAAACGCAAACCAAACAGAACTGAAAAACAAAAATAAAGAAGAAAAGAAAAGAACATAGAGAGAGAGAGAGAGAGACAGAGAGAGCGAGAGAGAGAGAGATACAAAACAGAAAGAACGTAAAAAAAAAGAAATTGCTCTAGAATTGCATTGAGGATTGCTCTGACCTATAACACGACAGAGGTCACTGTCGTGGGAGTTTGAGGAAAGACTGGAGGCCTTTGGACACGGGAAATGATATCTTAGAGAGGATGCTGATGGCTGAGACTTACAGATGAAAGGCTTGACACTGCTGTGAATGTGCTTGTGCTGCTTGAGGCCCGACGACGTGGCGAAGGTCTTGCCACACTCTGGGCACGTGTGGGCGCGGGCGCCCACGTGCTGGGAGCGGATGTGGCGCTGCAGGTTACTGGGGTCTGTGAACACCTGCGCAGGTGAGAGGGCACGGTTAGGGATCTATAATATAAAAATTAGAAAAGGTGCAAGTAAACGCAAGTAAAACAAGAAACAACATTAATGTACACTGACATTATACATATATATATATATATATTAAATGTTATCATGTATTATACTATACATTTATACATTTTTGTACACACAAAAATGGGTAGAACACATGCTTAAATATTATAATTTTTAAATCCATTTGGTTCGGATTTAAAATATTTAAACGTATTTTGGCACATTACAGAATGATACAATCAGCAATAATTCCGCAATAACAACCACAGTCTGTCCACTAGAAACATTTTAATCCACACTGTTTGCTGTGTTCTAGAAAGCATTGCATGCATACAGTATGTTGTCATGGTAACCATGGTTGAGAAGCAGGGCTCAGTACCTTATCACAGTTTTCACATTCAAAGCGCTTGCCGCTGTCATGTGACATCTGGTGCCGAATGAGGTTGGACTTCCAGTTGAAGGCCTTGGGGCACTGGTCACACTTATACTCTCTCTCCTCTGTATGCACAATCATATGCTGACCCAGACTGGGAGAGAGAACACACACACACACACACACACACACACACACACACACACACACACACACACACACACACACACACACACACACACACACACACACGCACACACACACACACACACAGTGACAATACAATTAAACTAAGTGCACCATCGCTGAACATGCTGCTATAATATGATATCGACATGCATAATTTAGACATTGTCAATTCAAGCTTTATAATAAATATCACTCCGTATTATATCATAAAACATAATCTTACTTATCTGGCAACTGCTCGGATATTGTGGGGACTTTCTAACTGTTCTGTGTAAATGATTTTGAGTGTGTGTCATTGTGTGTGTTTGTGTGTGAGAGAGACAGATAGAGAGAGAGAGAGCCATTGTGTGTATGTGTGTGTGTGTGTGTGTGTGTCCACTCACCTGTACTCGCTGGGAAAGACTTTCTCGCAGTCCTTGCACTCGTGGACAGGCTCGTCTGTGTCCTCCCGCTCCTGTTTGAAGTCCTCGCTGCTGAGCGTGTCGAAGAGCGACGTGGCGCTGCCGCACGAGTACTTCTGGTGCCGCCGCAGGTCCAGCTTCGAGGTGAACAGCTCGTCGCATTCCTCGCAGCGGTACATGTGCTCGTCTTAACACAAACAAACAAACAAACAAACAAACAAAGTCCCGTTACAGTCAGCATCCTGCAACAACAATATCCATACAGTCCTCATGTTATAACATCACTTGTTTATCTATTTCTATAGTACACACATTGATTTTGTTTCAATTTGTGCACATTGTATTTTTTTATTATTATCAATATTATTTTTTATTATCAATGCATACATTTATTGAAATATCCAAATAATGAACGAAGAGATGGTTAACAATAATGAATTATTATATTTCATTCGAGTAATTTAATAGACTTAAAAAACGCTCTCAGCATTTGCAAATGAAATTGATCTCAATTACTAATGACTGAATGAGTGAAGAATAAACAAAAAAAAATGTAAAAACACACGGCATGCCAGGAAGCAGAGGGAAAACAAAATAAAATCGTTTCCATCTCTCTTTTGAAGACAAACTGCTTTTAATCTTTTGGAAATTACATTTCTCTGAAAATATTTCTCTCAGTTCCACGGCTGCTACGCTACACTGCACCGGGGCCACACACACACACACACACACACACACACACACACCAACTCTTCAAAACGCAAATCATCCTCAACAATCAGAGGGGAACAACAACAACAAATAATAAGAACAATTATAAAAATAATCAGATGATGATTAAATCTATAAAACCGGCCATGCGTTATGCGGCTGTGGGTCAGGCATTGATGGTAATGCGGACACCGGTTCAAGCCGTGTGTGTGCAGCGCTGGACTCCGCTGACCGCGTGCTTGGAGCATGGGGGCCACTCTTCGCCCTGCTCGCTCCCTTGTCCACCAGGGCTACCCGGACGACGCTTTGTTTTCCCAGCGCAGTATTTTTTAACGAGCAAGGTCAAAGGAATAAAAGAAGAAAAGGAGGTGGGTGTGTGGGGGAACAGAAGTGTGTGTGTGTGTGTGTGTATGTGTGTGTGTGTGGGGGGGGGGGGGGGGGGTTCAGAAGAGGCTTTTCTGTGGCGGTATCCTCTAACGGGTGCCAAAGCCAACAGCCAATGCTGACTTATGGCTTTTACAGTTGAGTGGGAGGTTGGCTACACTAGCCCCCCTACACACCACACCCAACACACACACACACACACACACACACACACACACACACACACACACACACACACACTCGTCTTACCACACCAGCCCACCTCCACCCACCCCCACCAACACCACCCAACACCTAACACCCTTACATGCACGGCTTACTAGTGTGACCCCAAATATCTGGACCTGAACCCAACAAAGCCTTGATGAAGCATTACTACACACACTGTCCCCCCTCTCTCACAAACACACACACACACACACACACACACACACAGTATCTCTCTCTCTCCGTCTCCCAATGGGTCATCGTCCATGTAGTGCATATGGACTATAATGCAGTGTGACCACAGCGGCGATGGCTAATGTTCCGTGCTCCTCTTAGGGACGCACTGAGGCCGCCGTCTGCTCTTATTTCACCTTGCTTCACACACACACACACACACACACACACACACACACACACACACACACACACACACACACACACACACGCCAAGACCCCTCTGGTCACCCACCCCACCCCTCTCAGACCTAGCACCCAGCACGCCCCGCCACAAACATGTTACAAAGCCCTTATGGAGCCTTTATTACATGCATTATAACACCTACATACACACTGCTCACAAGAGACAGACTCAGTGCGTGGGTGGTGAAGAAAGTGAATGAGAGAAAGAGAGAGAGAGAGAGAGAGAGAGAGAGAGAGAGAGAGAGAGAGAGAGAGAGAGAGAGAGAGAGAGAGATGACAGGAGGAATAACAGAGGGGTTTTAGGTCATACAGTGTAATGGTCTGTTTTTTTTAAGCTTTAAATGCGAAGTCTAAAAATGCAACACAGCTAAGGCAGCGTTTGGAAGTCAGCAGTCATTACAGTTCTGGCTGACCGCTAAGGGTGATAGTGGTGGGGAATGCAGCTGGAGAGAGAGAGAGAGAGAGAGAGAGAGAGAGAGAGAGAGAGAGAGAGAGAGAGAGAGAAGAGGGGGTTGAATAAAAATGATTTTGCCACATTATCTTTCTGTTCCATCAGCCCCCCACTCAAGACAGACAGGAATGCAGGATACTTGGAGAGAGGGAGAGAGTGAGTGAGAGAGAGAGAGTGAGAGAGGGGGGGAGTGTGGAGCAGGGAAAGAGAGAGAGAGAAGAAAGAAAGGAGAGACTAATAGCCCTCTCGCAGAAGTGGGGGGAACACAATTATGTGCAGTTTAGCAGTTAATCTGTGAGCATGGGTGAAGTCTCGGGAGACTCCTCGAGCTCCACTCCAAATTCCAGCACCGATAAGCTTTGGAGAGGAGAGGAGAGAAAAGACCAACTCTCCTCTCCCCCTCTCTCTCTCTCTCTTTCTCCATCTGTCTGCCTTTCTTTCTCAGACTCAGGCTCTTGAAAGGACGTGGAAGTTCCCTCTTCACCCTTTCTAACTCCTCACTCAGAGCAGAAGTCTCTCTCTCTCTCTCTCTCTCTCTCCCTCGCTCTCTTGGTCTATGTCTCTGAGGAATCTAGGGGTATATATATCTTTTAGAGTAAAACATATATGAATATTTCCAAATGTCTGGGACTTTGAGAATACCTCAAGCTGCCAGGGTTCATCTTTATAGTCCATGACAAGTCCACATAATCATGACGTCTCCCCCCATTCAGCCCAAATCAAGGGAAACACAACACAACAGTGTACCTGACAACCACTCTTTACTGAAACCAGACCACTGCGTCTCCGATGCCACTCGCCATCGTCCTGCTAAGAATGAACACTATCTGCAGCCCTAATTTAATTATGGACTCCGCTTGCGTCTGGTCCCGTACGTCTCCATAACATGATTTCGCTCTCAGTCTAGCAGAAAGTGTACTTTGTCTTTTCAACACAATCGTTAAGGTCACGGTGGCTCTTGACAGGAAAAAAAAAATACATTTAGCTTTTTGAAAATGGCAGGATTCCTTTATAAAATCAATAAATAATTGCCGAATGCCATAAAGATGATTTAACGTAGCTCTTGCCAATAACTGACCAATGCTGATATGCATACATTCTTCTCCATTGCGATTTAAATCGCACATCAATTTGTTAAATAAATGCATGGCTTATTTAGAGAGAGGTATTGCACGTCGATATGAAAACTAGATGGACGTGAAACAGGCTGCCGGTCGTAGGTCTGTTTAACCGCCTCAGTCCGACAAGGCCTAAGATTGCATGAACAAAACTTACTTGCATCAAGCCGTTCAAGAGAAATTGCAATGGCAAAAAAAAAAAAAAAAAAAAAGTAACCTGCGTCTGGTAAGCAATGATATCTCTTCTAAAGGAATCGTTTCACCCATGTATAACCTTTCTGAAAGATGAACGTTTAGAGGTCTGCATTTTAGCAAAGGTTTTGCGCAAAGGGCGGCATCTCAACGCTCATTTGGAGTTCATTTAAAAACGCCACTAATGAGAAGCATTCATCTCACCTTCCAGATTGGGTGCCATCGATCCCTCTGGGAATACGCCGTCCTTCATGTACACCAAGAGCTCCTCGCCGACCTCGATGTCTCTGATGGCTTTATAATAGATCTGCATTGCACAAAAACACAGAAGACAAAACTTGATTTTAGTTTCAACACCAGAATAAAACATTTATAAGCGCATTATTATTATTATTATTATTATTATTATTATTATTATTATTATTATTATTATTATTATTACTATTATTATTATTTAAAGTTGGACAAATAATAATTGTTCACATTGCTGTTTAATATGTAGGCTAGCCATGTGGGTGAATTAGACGTAGGCCTATTTGATTCAATTCCCGTTCCTGATGGACATTTCCCCTCATTATTCGTTTCTACTTTTATTGCAGAAGGAAGTTAAAAAAAGATTTTCACTGTGTATTTAATTATAGGCCTATCTCATTTTCATATATGTCTTTCTATTGTCATTTTCAATTTGATTAACGAAGATGACTGCCATGATTAAACAAAAAGCAATTTTCTTATTTGTGAACTCATAAATTAGCACATTGACTGAATAAATCCACACATAGGCTACATTATTCGGCTTAGTTTGCTGATGCGATCTTTAGCCTGTTCATGTGTAAATTATATATGTATCTGGTGTGTCGTTATTTTGCCAACATAAACCACGTTAAAATGTCAGAGCAAGACTTTTTAAATGTCTTCAAACGTCTAGTTGGCTAACTGTTTGATTGTAGACATAGAATGTTGGTATTCTTTTAAAGACTTATAATATTCAAATAGCCTAATCTCATGCTGGCTCGAAATCGGGTCACAACAAAGAAATAGGTTGGAAAAGAAAATAATCCATTAAATTATCTTTCAAACATTTATGACAAATCAAAAATATATTATAAAACTATAACTATATTATAGAATATTGATACATTTTTTTCTAGGTTATGGTGGAAATGAATTGCAGTCTAAATGTAATATGCTATTAATAAACTCATTGAAATTACCAACGTCACATTATAGATCAATTGAATTAAGATGAAACCCTCATAAAAATAAGACAGCAGTTTCTGTAAGCTATAAACTACATAACAGTGGAAATGAATTTAAAATGATCAATCTTCGAAACAGTGTAATGCAAGGACAAGTTCAACAAACAGCCTCAAAGGGGCGCTCAACACCAACTAACGATTCATTCAAACACACAAAACATACAGAGGGGGAGAAAGAATGTACGTGGGAGTTTGACTGTGATTGTATTTGTGTTCGTGTGTGTTCGTGTGTGTGTGTTTGAGAGAGAGAGAGAGAGAGAGAGAGAGAGAGAGAGAGAGAGAGAGACTTCATCCAATACTTTTATCGGCCTAATGTTGTGACAACCTAGAAGGGTGTAACTAAACTACAACAGGCCATGAGATGCGGTTGCATGACACTCACCTGACTACACAAATAGTGAGATAATAAGTATTACTATTACTATTATTGTTATTAGTACTATCATCATCGTCATTATTATTAGCCTATAATCGCAGAGTAAATTTACGAGCTTGCAAAGGATGCAATGGCTGGTCTGACCTTTTTGTTTTCCGCGAGTTGGCAGAGTTGGGGAAGTTGAGTAGCGGCAGATCTGAGCGCCTCCAGTTGCAAGAGCAGTTCTGTCCCGGCGGAGTTCACTACACAACCCATAGTATCATTACACGGGCTCGAGACGCGGCTCGAGGCAAGGCTGGGCCCCACGGCTTCGCGGCGGTCAGCGTTTCGTATCTGTCTGTCTGACTCTCTCTCTTTCTCTCTCTCCCTCTCTCTCACTCGTTCTCTCGCTCACTCTCTCTTGCTGACTCTCCCTCTCCGCGAACTCAAATCCTCCTCGTGCAGATATGGACAGCTCGGAGACGCACCTCTGTCTCTGTCTCACGCGCACACACTCTCTAGTCAGCTCGAGCGCGTCTTTGATGAGGTGAGCTCGCTCATTAGTGATTCCCTATCGCCCCTCAGAGCGCCCGCAGTTCACCGGCAGCCACTCCTCCTCCTGCCTCTTATCTCAAACCAAAGAACTGACGGTTTCGCTGAGCAGACCCCTCCCCGCTTCCTCTATCCACTCCGACCATTAGATTAATCTATTATTGATGGAAAATGTATCTTTCGTGTAAAAAAATGCACTTTCCAAAAAAAAAAAAAAAAAAAAAAGAAAGAAAAGAAAAGAAAAGAAAAGGGGGAAATGAAATGCTATCACATGCAGTAATCTGGGGGAGTTTTTTTTAAGTGTGGACAAGGAGACCGCTGAACAACGTGTTTTCGTTTAAGCCTTGGATACAATAAACAAAATCGCTACACCTGTTTTTACTTGTTATCTTTCAGCATATGTATCCCGGAGTTTGCACTATGCTTCCCATATTTATATAAGGAACATACACTGCTACATTAAACATTTGGATACGTTTGAAAATAAGTTGTAACAATTGAGGATTTTGCGTTCTCTGATACTAAACTACATGCTCCAAAATGTAAACCACAATGTGATGGCGTACTGTGTGGGCCTAAACACTAAGAGAAACTAGGCTATTTTCGTCAACTCGATACAACCATAAGTGTAGAAAATAATCAGAAAACATTACAAAACAAATAAACAAAACAAAACAAAACAAGCGAGTATCCCAACATCTACAAAAAACGGCGTGGTCTGGTTTTCATATTAATTGATATTGATGCAGATATTTATGTGGGGTCATAAAAAGCGTTATATTTGATTTTTTTCCCATTTTGTTAAAACCTTCTATTGCCATCATTGAATGTGTTGGACTAAACGCAGATTATTTAGGCCTACATGACACACTATTGAATTAAAAATACATATAATAATAATAATAATAATAATAATAATAATAATAATAATAAAATATTGCGTGTAGTTAGGCTAACAAAAACGTCCTTCAAAGTAAGCATATAAAACTAAAATTACCTGGATGTAGACTACTTAATAAAATATAGGCTATAAGAAAAGATGTGCAAGTTTTTACCTGACCAAACAAATAATACTGACACGCTAGCACATAAATTAATGTATCAACAAACAGGATTTCCATAGAAGCTGAAATGTAAATTTTGTATCGGCTATACAAAATTAGATAAATAGGGAAAGATGACAAATAATATAGGCTATTAATAATTTCGTATATTCGTATATTTAATTACATCATTAAGGCTTAGCACATCTCAGCCCATTTTGGACTGTTTAATTTCAGTCAGAGAACGACCGTCTGAATCGTCTGCTGCCTGTGTGTCTTTTATTCTGCGTTCTCTTGTGTTGCGCACAGTGGAGCGCTAGCGACTGCGAAAGCTACAGAGGGTCTTTGAGACGCGGTGGCAATAGGCATTGTGTGTGTGTGTGTGGGGGGGGGGGGGCTGAGTCTAGTCAAACTGAGTCGCACTGAGCTGTCTACAGTAAATCTTTTGAGGATGTGACAGCGCCAGGAGGACCATCTTGACTTGACCCCCTCAGCCAAGACTCCGGAGCAAGGGGCAAATGCCCCATCCATCCATCACTGACATGGCTTTCACATAATCTCCCCACTGTCCACACACACACACACACACACACACACACACACACACACACACACACACACACACACTTGCCGAAATAGACACACTGGCTCTGTACACAGGTCTAATACAGTTTTTTTTATCCTGTTTTAGGGATCTTAGGAATCAGACACCTGTAAATAGTTTGCCTTATGTTCTCTCTCTCTCTCTCTCTCTCTCTCTCTCTCTCTCTCTCTCTCTCTCTGTGTGTGTGTGTGTGTGTGTGTGTGTGTGTGTTTGCATGAGAGATAGATATATATATAGATAGAGAGATAGATAGAGAGAGAGAGAGAGAGAGAGAGAGAGAGAGAGAGAGAGAGTATTCTGTTTGTTCGTACTGTTGATTGCTTTGGCAATATGAATTTCCTTTTGTCCTGTCAATAAAGTACCCTTGAATCTTGAAAGAAAGAAAGAGAGAGAGAGAGAGAGAGAGAGAGAGAGAGAGAGAGAGAGAGAGAGAGAGAGAGAGAGAGAGAGAGAGAGAGAGGAGTCTGCCTAGTTTTTCAAACTCCAGACACAGAGTAAAGCTGGGATGATGAGGGGAGTGGCATTTTTATGCTGTCTGAGAAAGCTCTCTCTCTCTCTCTCTCTCTCTCTGCTCGTCTGTATGTATTCCTGCCTGGGCTTCAACCAGCTCATCACCAGTTCATCTCTTCCTCTAACTCCTCTCCTGTTCCTCCTCAGCCTTTGTTTCCATGAATCCCTGGGTAGATTGAGGCCAGTGTGATCATGACCAGAGAGAGAGAGAGAGAGAGAGAGAGAGAGAGAGAGAGAGAGAGAGAGAGAGAGAGAGAGAGAGAGAGAGAGAGAGAGAGAGAGAGAGAGAGAGGCTCCGCTGGCGTTCTCACAGACTGAAGTGACCCATCCGCTTCCCATCCACACTGCTGGTGGGCTCAGGCCTGCACATCCCTTCACAGAACACACACCTCGCCAAACAATGAGCACGGTGACAATGCAGTCTATAAACAGCCTGCTCTGTCTTTGTCCCAGTGTGTGTGTGTGTGTGTGTGTGTGTGTGTGTGTGTGTGTGTGTGTGTGTGTGACAGTAAGAGGGAGAAAGAGAGCCAGAGAGTGCAGAGAGAGGAAGAGCTGTCTGGATTCCCCGCGTTCTCCGGTTGTTATGACAAACGCCTTAAGTGGATCTCAAGAGGCCGAGACAGTAAGTTCAGGGGTCAACAAGCTCCTCTTAACAAAGTGAAGATCTGGAAACTTCCACCAAGCTACAGTACCTGCTTAATGACACTGTTTTAGCTTTATACGATTCACATCATTACCAGATACTGAATGATAAATACATTTATTTGAGAACTAAAATTCACCTCAGTGTAGGTTCTGTGACAAACCAGACACAGCAAAACCAAAGATCATGGAATGCTGACCACTTTAACCTACTCTGGTAAAACTGACCTATTACTAACTCAAATCTGTGTAGCTATGGTCACTCTCCTTACCCTTAATTAGACATCTAAGACCTGATAAAATATCTAAAAGAAGGGAAAAAAATGAACTGTTAATGTGTGTATTATGCATGACATGCCCCGATTCCACTTTATTTATTTATTTTTTTTTACCAAAAAAAAAAAAAAAAAAAGAAAGAAAAATCTTGAGGCGGCAGCAACTTTGTTGTCCAATGTATAAACAAGTAAATAAATGATCTGGTTGTGTTTTAAAAGGTTAGCGGGCGGTGCATTAGAATCCGCT
>JAODXP020000018.1:31569463-31571963 GCA_027497455.2 Sardinella longiceps | reverse complement strand
CATCTCCATTTGACTGCTGTTAGCTGCCCAATAGCTTGTGTGAGTCAGATTCTTAGCAGTTCCTCTCCTCCATTCATCCATCCATTCATCCATCTCTCCTCTCCTCTCCTCCCCTCCCCATCACCTGCTACCTGCTCCCTCAATCACACACTCTTCTGATCAAAGAGGAGAGAGAAAAAAAAGAAGAAAGGAAGAAAGGGGAGGAAATTAACCCCTTTGGCTTTCACCAGCTTTTTGTCTTCGTAGATAGAATATTCACCTGCTTCAACAGGCTGTTTCTCGTTTCTCGTTTTCTTTTTTTTTTTTTCCTCAGTGATAATAAAGCATTTTATGGAAATGCATGCACACACACACACACCCTTGCACACACATTCACGCACACACCCTTGCACACACACACACACACACACACACACACACTGCAAGGACTTAAGTGCAGCTCCCTCTGTCTTTTGCTACCTACCCCTGCCTGACTCTGTGCTCCCTGTGAAGTTGAAGGGAGAGATGTATAATTTCTACAAACAACAGAGATGGAATCAAAGTCCAGTTCTTCCCGCCTCCTCTCTGCCCTCTCTCTCTCTCTCTCCCTCCCTCCCTCCCTCCCTTTGCCTCTCTCTCTCCCTCTCTCTTCAGATTTCTTGATGTGCTGTCAATCACGTGCAACTGAAAGCATGTATAAGTGCCGAGCAGGCAGAGTCCATGCGGAGCTTCCCTGGTGTTCTAATATATTCCGACGGAAGATTCCGGGGAACAAGGCCACTCATTAGACGCAGCCCCTCGGTGGCCGTGGGCAGGTGCTACTGTAATTAACTATTGTTGGACTATCAAAAGTCTGCTCTGATTAAATGCCCTAAATGCAGAGAGGATCGCTGCTTTTTTTTCTTTCTTTCTTTTTTCTTTTTTTTTTTGCCCCTGTAATTTTCCCCCGGTACCGGCACGGCATGCTGGGATGCTTTCAGCATGGCCGTCGCTTCCGGGGGCCTGCTAAGAGCCTGTTGCCAGCGGTAATCAAAACTAGAAAATCTACAAAAAAGAGAGAAAGGGAGGGAGGCAGAGAGAGAGAGAGAGAGAGAGAGAGAGAGAGAGAGAGAGAGAGAGAGAGAGAGAGAGAGAGAGAGAGAGAGAGAGAGGAAGAATGAAAAAGCAAAAGAGAGAGAGAGAGGGAGATGAAGAGAGAGAGAAAGAAGCAATGAGAAAAGAGGAGAGACAGAGGGGGGAGAAAAAAAAAAAACGAGTGATGAAAAAAGAAAAAAGAAATCTTGGGGATTTAGCGAGCTCAAGCTGAGAGCATCCATTAGAGTCCTGCCTGCTACTTTGTGAGCTGCCAGTGGCCGTGGCGACGGTGCAGCCGAAGCGAGGTTTGAGGCGAGCTCCTTAAGACGTGTGAATGGCAACTGGACTGATTAATACAGCAGTAATGGGCTCCCCTACCTCAAGCGGCTAAGTCCATTTTATTGCTAATTCAGTTATGCACAGGCTGAGAAATACTTGACGCAAATCACCTGCTAAGAGGCCATGTTTGTCAAGCACGGGCTGCCATAACGACTCCATCTGAAATCAAAGGTACAATAACAAAATGGAGGTGAGCAAAGGCTAGGAGAAGGAGGAGGAGGACGTGCCAAGTGTGCCAGTATTGTTGTGACCGCTTTGTTGAACTTTCTAGAAAACAAATCAGATTTCAAACATTTTCCTTTTTTTTTTTGTATAAGCAACCTTAACGACTCATTTTTTAAACCCCGGCTGATAAACACATCCACAAATTGTAGGCTTTGGTTTAGAAAATATATTTAAAAAGTGTCAAGATTTAATACTAAAATACCAGTTATGAATTAACAACATAATTATTAATGACAGGGGGAAAAGAACTCTCTATACCAGCTGATTTACAGCTGTGAGACGAGAATAAAAAACATCTGACCTGAAACAAATCCATATTCCCCTTCATCATCACCACCGTGACTCTAACAGAGAGCTAACTGAAGACAGACAGTGTGTATGACACTGTGCATCTGTCATCCTAACAGCACATGATTAAAAAGCTGATGAGGATTTCATTTGGGTATTCAGCCATTAGAGGCGTCCCCTCGTCCCGTCCGGTCTCGGATCAGGATCAGGATGTATGGCAGCGGGAATGTGTCCTGCCAGCGCGTGCATTGTGAAATATCGCTGTCTTCTCACTCTGATTAGCTGCCTAATGTGCTGCATCACGGCCGTCCGGAGACATCATTTTATATGATAATGACTCCTTAGGCAAATATTCCTCCCTCTGTCACGCTCATGCATCATGCAAAACGAAGATGTAACTGTCCTGCATCTGTGTGTCTACAGGAACTACTGAGGCTTGGTCACTCTCCATGAGCCTGGTTTAAAAACGTATAGAGAGAATGATAAATAATTCAAATCTACTTACACAGAATATTTATTTAAGAATATTATTTTATAAATCCTTCAAAAAAAAAAAAAAGAAAAGAAAAATCATGAGCATATTTTTATATTATTT
>JAODXP020000018.1:31561963-31564463 GCA_027497455.2 Sardinella longiceps | reverse complement strand
GGGCCCCCGTACCGAGGAATGACAACCAGCAGCCGCCGCCGGCCGGCCACCAGAGCCGGAGCCTTTCTCCACCGCCCGCTCGCCGCCTTCTAGAACCTTCTAGAGAGAGAGAGAGAGAGAGGGGGCTCTTAATGTTTCCGGAGACGCTCAGCTGTCCTCGGGGAGCGCCGATCAGTCAACTGCCGTCATTCCTCTGCCACTAACACCCCACCACCCCCACCACCACCCCCACCTCCAAAAAGAAAATTCCAGAACATACTCGTCTCCTCATATATACCCAGTTCGACCCCCACCCCTCCCCTCCACACCCCCTCCACCCCTCCACCAGCTCCCCATAGTCCCCAAAGCCCACATATTTCAGCAGCGTTTTTCTAATGTTTTGTCTGGCCTAAAATATTCAAGGCTCTTTTTTGGGGGGTGGATGTAGAGGGTGGGGGGTGGGGGGGGGGGTGGCAGTTGCGGCGGTGAGTCTTTTTTGGGTGATGGTGGGGTGGGGTAGTTCATGTCAGGGAGGTGGAGAGGAGAAGAGGAGAGTCAGGCGTATTCTTTCTTTCACATGACCTTCGGGGGGGACGGGACGGGTTGAGTGTGTGTGTGTGTGTGTGTGTGTGTGTGTGTGTGTGTGTGTGTGTGTGTGTGTGTGTGTGTGTGTGGGTGGACTGGTGGGGAGGAGTCTCCAGACGCAGCCTGTCTCTCCGACAGACAGGAGTCGGCTGGCAGAGGGGCACACTCTCTCTTTCGCTCTCTCTCTCCTGGGCATTCTGGCATTCCACCATAACAGACAGGCCCTCACTCCCCCCCTCTTCTCAAATTCAAATTCAAATTCAAAGAAGGCTTTATTGGCATGACTGTGTACAATATTGCCAAAGCACAGTTACAGTATCAATAGAAAGTAATAACAATAATAATGACAAGTAATAATAATATACTTTTTTTTTTTTTTTTTTTTTTCCAAGCGTTTTTCATAATGTGGAGATCATGTAGACTGTTCTCTCAAGATATGGCAGGAATACACATATTCAGAGGCTAGATGTATGCATGTATCTATTTCCCCCAGGAGGAATGATAGTTTTAGTTTGTTTGGTAGGATAATGAATCCTGGGCAAACATTTTCAATTTTAGAATAAAACATCTCTCTAATGTCTTTATATTTTGGACATTCAGTGAGAAAATGTATTTCGTCCTCTATTGACCCATTACTGCAATGAGGACATATCCGCTCTTCCCTATTCACAAAGGTTTGCCAGTGTCGCCCCTTTTCCACGGCAAGGCTATGGTCGCTGAGTCTGTACTTTGTTAATAATTTTCTAAGTTTATGGTTCTGAATTAGTGTTAGGTATGAAGCCAATTTGTAATCCGTTTTAATTTCTCTATATATATTCAATTTACTTATTTGTCTAGTTTTTTCATTCCAATTGATAATATAATTGTCTTTAGCATTCTTTTCTAGTTGTTTCAATTTTGAGGCTAAGTTCATTTCTCTTTTGTTAAGTTTGTGTTTTTGGACTAAGTAATTTAGGGGTCTCTCTCTGGGTGGCTACTCCACAATTTTGCAGCCGTGTGGTGGTACCTTTCTGGTTTGCTAATTTGCAAATGGTGCCAGAATTTTGCTGCTCTTTTATGGATGTCAATCAGCAGAGGGTATCTTCCTAGTTCTGCCCTGCACCCCATGTTTGGACAGCTCCTGTTTACCCCAAGGATGTTTTTGCAAAATTCAAGATGAAATATCTCGGTCTGACTTTTTTCCCACGTGTCCAGTTTATCCTTGTATTTTGTACCCCAGATTTCACTTCCATACAGCAGTATTGGTTTTAGAAGGGAGTCGAATATCTTTAGCCAAAGTCTTGTGGGGGGATTATATTTGAGTAATGATTTTCTTAATGTGTAATAGGTTTTTCTTGCTTTATCAGTTAAGTCTTTAATTGCATTGTCAAATTGCCCTGTAGATGAGATTGTTAGTCCTAGATAACAATACTTTTGTACTTGTTGGAGTGTTTGATTGCCGACTTTGAAGTTTTCTTTACAATTCATCTTTGAGTGTTTTCTCTGAAAAATCATAATTTTTGATTTCTCTAGGTTTATGGGGAGGGCCCATGTTGTACTGTATTTGTTGAGGGTGTTAAGGCTTTCCTGTAGTCCAGAAGCAGTTGAAGAAAGTAAAAGGAGGTCATCCGCAAAAAGCAAGCATTTAATGTCCTGATCTAAAAGTTTCAGCCCTGAGGAGGAGGATCTTTCGATTGTGGTGGCTAGATCATTAATATAAATGTTAAATAGAGTTGGGCTAAGGCAACAACCCTGTCGGACTCCTTTTGTTTGTTGAAAATAGTCTGTTTGTTTGTTGTTTATTTTTACACAGCACTTATTATTTTCATACATATCTTTGATAACTTCATATGTTTTTCCTCCAATGCCAATGTTTATTAATTTAAGCATAAGTCCATCGTGCCAGATCGAATCGAAAGCTTTGCTGAAGTCTATGAAGCATCCAAATATTTTTCCT
>JAODXP020000018.1:31551963-31554463 GCA_027497455.2 Sardinella longiceps | reverse complement strand
CACACACACACACACACACACACACACACACACACACACACACATACACACTCAAAAGACAGGCCAAGGATGAGATATCCAGTGAATGTGGGATTACCGCAGTGTGTCTGATTTGAGTGTCTATGAGTGTGTGTGTGTGTGTGTGTGTGTGTGTGTGTGTGTGTGTGTGTGTGTGTGTTGTGAGATAAACAGGATAAATCAGAGAGAGAGATAGTGCTTCTCTTTGAGAGGACAGACGGTAGATTGTATCTCCTTTAGCGCCTCTGATACCATCACACTGATGAATGCCTCCACACAAGTGTCTTATTCCCAGTTTGTTTGTTTGGCGAGGGGAGATAAATAAAAACGACCGGCCTCACCTCAGGCAATAAAAGACGGCTTTGCCCCCCCTCCTGTCCTCGCCCATGCAGACACAGACACAACACACACACACACACACACACACACACACACACACACACACACACACACACACACACACACACACACACCTCGTTCAGACTAGGCCTGGCTCATCTTGAGCCGCTATCTATCCGGCGGGATTTAGCGTAAGAGGGCTTTTGGAGCTGTGATAATACTCGCGCTCCGTTGTGAGCACCGATCGGCTCGCCCGGGCTTTAGCTTTAGCGTGGCAGCGAAGCGTCTGGGGCGGGCTGTCAGGGATGAAGGTCACGCCAGGAGAGGCGGTGATAATGTTATAGATTATCCTGCGCAGATGTTTTCATTCCAGTAGCGCTCCTCGGCTGGAGCAGCCGTCTTTCTCCCTTTTGAGAGAAACAGAAGGAGGTATGGCTGTCTGGTTAACCCCCACAATCTTGCTCGTCCGAGCGCACACACACACACACACACACACACACACACACACACACACACACACACACACACACACACACACACACACACACAAGGGAGAACCATCAGAACCCACAGGGATGTACTGTAAAGCCAAATAGAACATTCTAGACCTTCTGGAACACTTTTCCGTTCTGAAGTTCCTCTGAACTCTTGCAACAGACATAGCATGAGTGAGATGAGGCTTAGTAAAAAGACATATCCACAGCTAGCTGTGGTTTGTGGGAAAAAAGTATGCCTATATACACAAGAAGTTTTTTTTTTTATCTTCCACCTCAATCATCAAATTTCTTTCTGTCTTTGTTTTATCTTGTCTGGTCTGGGAAGGTCACTCTCAGGTCAGGGTCAAACGGGACCAACCATTCAGAATCCACATTGTCCAAGACGGACAAAAAATGCTGCCTTCGAAGGAAGCGTTTGGTGGCAGCAAGGCATATCTGAATAAATGCATAAAATCCTACCTTTGTAGGCACCTTAATTTTGCCCTATTTTGAAGGAAGCATGATAGATGTATCTATCATGCCTTCAACGTCCAACATTCTATAGAATCTGTTGATACCTTGGCAACGGTGCCTAAACAAAAAGACGGCTTTCTCATGAGCTACCTTGCTAGGCTGTCTAGCAAACAACGATTTTAGCAGGTGCCTTGATACCTTCTATGACAGGTAACTTTGTATACAGTGCAGACAACGAGGTAGCGAGTCACTACCTTCCCATTTTGGACACATTTTCCAGTATTTCTAGTATTCTAGCATGTTTGTAGTATCTGTAACATGCGGACCAATAAGGAATGAAGATGGCTGGGCACTGGGCTGGGCAGGACTGGACTGGGCTGTAGACACTGGACTCTGTATGCACAGGAGGTCAATGAAGGGTGGAGAAGAGAACTAGTGACAGCAGGAACAGGGAGGAAACCTAGGGTCAGGAATCCTAAATATTTACCCAAACATCTTGTGGGCATGACCAGCTCACTACTCACACACACACACACACACACACACACACACACACACACACACACACACACACACACACACACACACACACACACACACACACACACACACACACACACACACACACACACACACACACACACACACACACACACACACACACACACACACACACACACAGAAAAACCCCACAAGATTCATGCTTTGATCAGTGTATGAGCAGAGTGTGAGTAAGCTACAAATATGGGGTGGGGGACACAAACGCCACATGAACTCAGTATTAGTCAATATATGTGTGTGTTTTCATGTATGTACAAGTGTGTGTAAGAGTGTGTAAGGTGTTCATGTGGGCCAGGGTGAGGGAAGGGTGGGTGATGATCATACAGTCAACTACCTGTGTTACACAGATGGAAAAAAGTTGGGTCCGGGAATGTGTGGGTTTGCGTGTATGTGTGTCTGTGTGTGTGTGTGTGTGTGTGTGTGGGAGTGTGAGGGTGAGGTGTCGTGTAGTTCACAGGACACACACACACACACACATACACACTGAGCTGTCCTGGCACATGAGTAATGGAGTTCATAATGGCTCATGAATATGTGTGTGGCCGGCCAGCAAAGCCAGGCGGTGTGTGGTTAGTTGCCGTGGGTACCGGGAAGGAGTGAGTGAGCGAGCGAGCGAGGGAGCTCCGGTGCCG
>JAODXP020000018.1:31479463-31481963 GCA_027497455.2 Sardinella longiceps | reverse complement strand
GAGAGAGAGAGAGAGAGAGAGAGAGAGAGAGAGAGAGAGAGAGAGAGAGAGAGAGAATGAAAAAGCAGGCATTAATTTTTATTAAGCGGGAGAGGCATTGGCGGCGAGAGCAAGAGCGAGCGCGAGCGCGGGACAATATCTGACTGGTGGAAATGATTTTGGCCTCTGCCACGGGGTTCACCCTCCCCCCATACATCAGCCCCCCTTCCCTTCCAGCGCGGCCGCTCCTGCTAGCCCTGCTCTGCTCGCGCTCATTAGCCTGTGAATTAACGGCAGGCCGCCGAGCTATTAATCACACTGACAAAAGTGTTAGCGTGCCACTGACCTGCCACAGCACTGCCACTACACCAGAGAGAGAGGGAGGGAGAGAGGGAGGGAGAGAGGGAGGAGGAGGAGGAGGGGTGGAGACAGAAGAAGGAGAGAGAGAGAGAGAAAGAAAGAGAGAGAGAGAGGAGAGGCAGAACAGAGGTACTATAGAGACAGATGGAAGAAAGGAAGGAAATAGACAGAATATGGAGTGAGACAGAGATGGAGGGGTGTAGAAGCAGAACCCAAATTCAAATTCATACTGAGAACAGCAAAAGCTTCCAGTGCTATAGAGCTTCCACACTTGGCTTTCTTACTACTGAAAATCTACATGACTACTGCCAGTGCTGCACAGTGCATAATAAATACAGCCACAAACAATACAACACCTGCACAGGCAACACACACACACACACACACACACACACACACACACACACACACACACACACACACCGCACCTCAACTAAGGAAAATGATAATGATAATGTTAATGAAAATGGTAATGATTAAAATGTTAAAACACACACACACATACACACGTACAATATAACCATAAGAACACATTTTGACAATGAAAAGAGAGAATAAAAAAAATATGAAAGGAGAAGGGGCTGGGGGGAAGTAGGGGGGTCTCTACTGCGTCTGTGGAGGGTGACATGAGCCAAGTGACCAGGCTTTACGCCAGGAGCCACAGTAGTCTAATGTGATGGGAACGAGTGTGTGTGTGTGTGTGTGTGTGTGTGTGTGTGTGTGTGTGTGTGTGTGTGTGTGTGTGTGTGTGTGGTGTGTGTGTGTGTGTGTGTGTGTGTGTGTGTGTGTGTGTGTGTGTAGTGTGTGTGTGTGTGTGTGTGTGTGTGTGTGTGTGTGTGTGTGTGTGTGTGTGTGAATGTGTGTGTGTATGTGTGTGTGTGTGTGTGTGTGTGTGTGTGTGCGTATTGGGGTCCAGGGACAGCAGGAAGCCTCAAAAGTCAGCCCAGACCAACTAAAACACGAGTGAGAAAGAAACCCACAGTGTGTGGGTGTGTGTGTGTGTGTGTGTGTGTGTGTGTGTGTGTGTGTGTGTGTGTGTGTGTGTGTGTAAGAAACCCACAGGATGATCTACTCCTGCAAGCCCACTGCCAAGTCACCACGCTGCTGCACAACTCAAGCAAGCGTCTGTCTCGCATTAGAGAACAATACATACTGTTGCACATACTGTATCAAATAATAACACAGAGGATGGGAAATAAAAGAAGATGAAAACACTGCGTGGAGGCAATAAAATGCATTAGAAAAACAATCGAGCAAGTCAATTTTATTTCCAAAGCATTTTAAAAAGACTATATTATCTATACTATAAACTGAAAGTAATAGAAAAATACTACAAGAAAAAGAAAAATACTGCAAGACAGATTACAAAGGAGAGAAATAGATGTGAAAAGAAAAAAAGAATGATTTAATAAAAGATATTCAAGCATGAGTATTTGCAATGCTGAGGACTACTTTTGCTCACTAAGAGAAACGTGTAGATCGTGGCTTATTTGAGGAATGTTTCTTGGAGTGTGTACAGTATTTAATTTGTGTAAAGCTTGATGTGATTTATTTTAAGTTTTGTTAAGCTGTTAAAATCAGATATAGTGTACAGCATTAGCGTTAGCCTTTTATACTAACAAAAATAAATGTATTTCCAAGACTTCTTTATGGCTGATACAGCATGAGTTGCGCATGTGGTATGCAATTTATTTTATTCTTATTTTTATCACATTCTCTTTTGGTTATCATGACACCCATGTACTAACTTGAGCTGAGCTGATAAAAATGTATGCAATCCAAATTAGATAATAATAAAGCAAAGAATCATTTTGTCTTTAATCCTACAAGTACCTCATTCCAATTTATCAGTGATATCAGCAATCAAAAATCAATTTGTACTTATATAGACTCACCAGTCTTTAGCTGTGATTTTTTTTATGCTTTATGAGTGTGTGTGTGTGTGTGTGTGTGTGTGTGTGTGTGTGTGTGTGTGTGTGTGTGTGTGTGTGTGTGTGTGAGAGAGAGAGAGAGAGAGAGAGAGAGAGAGAGAGAGAGAGAGAGAGAGAGAGAGAGAGAGAGAGAGAACTCAATGAGGTGGGCAGCATGGCAGGGAAGTAGTGGGTCAAGAGAATTAGCGGAGGTCGCTCAATAAGCTGCAAAGCATTCTGGGTTTGTGAAG
>JAODXP020000018.1:31464463-31476963 GCA_027497455.2 Sardinella longiceps | reverse complement strand
TAGGGGAGCGGAATGGAGTGGAGCGGAGTGGCGAGCAAAGTGGCGAACCGAGCGGAGCGAAGCGAAGCGGTAGGAAGCCATCTTGTTTTGCGCGGGGAAGGAAGCGGGGAAACAGATGGGTGGTGGGAGAGCTGCGCGGGAGCAAGTGCAGCTCAAACAATGGAGCAGGTCCTTTCCTCTGCGGCCCCGCGCCACAATGCTGTATACACTCCCACAACAATGCCGCCGCCAGAAGAATTCTGGGAACGATGCGCTCGCCGCTTCTCGGAGACAGGCCTGGAGTAACACACTCTCCTCCCTAAACTCACACTCTCTCACTCGCTCTCTCTCCCTCTCTCCCTCTCGCTCTCCCTCTCTCTCTCCCTCCATCTATCTCTCTATCTCTCTCCTCATTTCAGTCTTTGTGTTTTCACACACACACACACACACACACACACACACACACACACACACACACACACACACACACACACACTGCATCACTCTCTCTGAGTCTGTCAGACACTCCCATGGTCATATCTCACTGGCTCATGCCCTCTTTTGGATGTTACCCCCTCCCTCCTCTCTCTCTCTCTCTCTCTCTCTCTCTCTCTCTCTCTCTCTCTCTCTCTCTCTCTCTGTCACTCTCTCTCGCTCTCTGTGTCTGTCTTTCTGAGGGTGCAGACAGTGTGTGTGTGTGTGTGTGTGTGTGTGTGTGTGTGTGTGTGTGTGTGTGTGTGTGTGTGTGTATGTGTGTGTGTGTATCTGTCTGTCTGTGTGGCCTGTGTGCTGGGATTCTGTACTGTGTGTGTTCTGTCCGCCTCCATCAGAGTAGCCTGTAGCTGACGCCCTTGTCCTGGCACATAACTCTAATCTCTCTCTCTCTTTTACTCTCTCTCTCTCTCTCTCTCTCTCTCTCTCTCTCTCTCTCTCTCTCTCTCTCTCTCTCTTTCTTTCTCTCCTCCCTCTCATCATTCCCTCTCACTATTCTTGCCCTCTGTCCCACGCTCCTTGTCACAGCACATTTCACTCGTTCTCTTCTTGCGACCTCTCTCTCTCTCTCTCTCTCTCTCTCTCTCTCTCTCTCTCTCTCTCTCTCTCTCTCTCTCTCTCCCTCTCTCAAATCACTCTATCTATATATACAACTAAATGTCATTTATTTATTGTAAATAAATCATGTGTATGCTACATGTCCTGAAGATTGTACCAATAAGGGGATATTCATTTCATTCAACTTGATTAATTTCAAATTACTTCAATCTAACACTTTCTCACAGTACCACTCCCTCTTTCTCTCTCCTCCTCCTTCTCTTTTCACTCTCTCTCCTTATCTTTCTTTACCTCCTCCTCTCCCTTTCTTTATTGCTTCAGTTTTCTCCTCTCTTGTTCTGTTCTCCCCGTGGTTTATCACTCCGTCTCTTTTCTCTCTATCTTTTTCTCTCTCTCTTTTCTCTGCCTGTGCCTCTCCCTCTCTCTCAATGAGCCCAAGAGGAGTGCCCATGTGCTGGGACAGCTCTGATTGATTGGATTGTTTAATATCAGGCCTTTTTGTTTGATCACTGAAGAGTGGCCGATAACGCAGACACTTCGCTAAATGCTCCTTTTGTTCTGCCCACACTCAAAGCGTTTGGGAATCAACGCCATTGGAGGGGGACAATGAGAACCTTAGGAGGAAATAAGGACTCTCTTTGACGCATGGGGCCAACACGGGCGAGTGGAAGTGAGATAAATAGATTAATGTTCCGTTAGTTAACTCACTGCTCGGCTTAATTAACTAGCAACAAGACACAAGGTCGCGGAACACTGGAGAGATGGTTTAGTAGGCCAGAGTCTGGGTGGTACTTTAGATAAATAATGGCATGCTCACACAGAGGGCTTAAGTCTCTGACCCCAACACAATTGTGTGTCTAGTGTGTGTCTAGTGTGTGTCTAGTGTGTGTGTGTGTGTGTGTGTGTGAGAGAGAGAGAGGACAGAGGGGAGGTAGGGACTACCATTAGCACACTGGGCACAAGAATAAGACATGGACAGTAAGCGAACGAGAGGAGAACGCAAACTAGAGAGAGAGAAAGAGAGAGAGAGAGAGAGTGAGAGAACAAGAGAGAGAGCGAGGGGAGAGAGAGAGAGAGAGTGACTGAGTGAAAAGCAATTTTCCCTCTGTTAAAAGCGGGTGAATTGCGGTGAATTTGCAGATAATTGGCTGGTAATTAGGAGGTCGTCAGGTCGATTTGGGGAACAATTGCTCCTCTTTAGCTCAGGTGGCCCGCGGTGTAACCTGAGCCCCCCCCCCTTCCTCCTCCTCTCCTCCTCTCCCCCCCTCTTCCTCCTCCTCCGCCTCCTTTGTGTGTGTTATCTGTGGCGACGCGAGCCGTGTGACATCCCAAATAAGGCCAGTGTCTCCTGGGAGCAGCGCCGCACCAGCTCCATTAGTCATCCATAGACAGTCCCTCCGGCCAGAACCTCCTCTGTCTCTATCTGTGTGTGTGTGTGTGTGTGTGTGTGTGTGTGTGTGTGTGTGTGTGTGTGTGTGTGTGTGTGTGTGTGTCTGTGTGTGTTCTTCTGCAAGCCTCTCTCACACACACTCTCTCTCTCTCGTCCTTCTGATTCTTCTCTTTATTCCCCCCTTTAGTTCTCATTCTCTCTCTCTCTCTCTCTATCTCTCTCTCTCTCTCTCTCTCTCTCTCTCTCTCTCTCTCTCTCTCTCTCTCTCTCTCTCTATCCCTCTCTATGTGTGTGTGCGTGTGTGTGTTCTTCTGCATGCCTCTCTCTCTCTCTCTCTCTCTCTCTCTCTCTCTCTCTCTCTCTCTCTCTCTCTCTCTCTCTCTCTCTCTCTCTCTCTCTCTCTCTCTCTCTCTCTCTGGCCCCTATGGACCCTATGGAGTGGCCTGTAGCCTGCAGCATTGCTGTCTGTGTGAAGAAGGACGCTAAAGACCCACCGGCCATCAAAGTTGCCCAGGACACAAAGGGTCAGTAGCGGGCAGACAACCCCATAAATTCAGTGCCAACTCGGTGGTACGGTGGACGCATAGAGTATACACACACACACACACACACATACACACACACACACACACACACACACACACACACAGCAGGCACACAGACACAGACACACACACACAGAGAGAGGCACACACACACACACACACACACACACACACACACACACACACACACACACACACACACACACACAGAGGGAGAGGGGAGGTAAGGAGAGAGAGATGGGAAGGTGGGGGTGATGAGCAGCAATAAGGAAAAATGAGATAAATTTGCAGAGAAACTGGCACACAACCCTGCACACAGGTGAACAGAGAGGAGTGTGTGAGAATGTATGTGAGTATAGGAGGGAGTGCTGTGTGTGTGTGTGTGTGTGTGTGTGTGTGTGTGTGTGTGTGTGTGTGTGTGTGTGTGTGTGTGTGTGTGTGTGTAGTGTTAAATCTAGAAGGAAGGAACTATTATATGTAGCCAGAGGCTTCTCTATCTATGTTGACTCCCCTCTGAATCTCTTTTTCTCTTAAAACTCTCACTACTAACACACACACACACACACACACACACACACACACACACACACACACACACACACACACACACACACACACACACACACACACACACACACACCTCCATCTAACTGCAGGAGTGCAGTGTGACACACTATCAAACTGCCATAGGGAAGGAGGTTGAACACAAACAGAACTCTCTAAGAAACTGGAATAAAAAACATGATTAGGCCATGCAGCTCAGGAGGAAAAAGAAACAACAAAGCGCGGAGTGAATATATTTCCATTTGGATGTAGCTCAGAACAGAGTCTGCGTTGAAACACACACACACACACACACACACACACACACACACACACACACACACACACACACACACACCACACCACACCCACCCACCACACACACACACACACACACACACACACACACACACACACACAGTCCCTCCCTGAGCTGTGCCAAAGCCTGTCGTGCTATTCATCTTGTGGGCCTTGTTTTGCTTCCTGGTGTTTTGTGTTTAGAAAACTTTGATTTGAATACTGATTTCAATTGATAGCTCAACTTCCAATCCAATTAGCTTGTTTTGTCTGCGGCGGACAAGGAGAGGGTTGGTTGCAGTCACACTCACTGTCACCATTCTCTAACCACCGAGTCACCACGGAAACAACAGCACCCTTTCCCAAACAGTGACAGGGACAGAAAGAGAGAGGACAAATAAATAAATAAATAAATAAATAAGAAATGTACAAGAATTTACAAGAACTTGTGTTGGTATCATAATAAATATGTATTTTGTCATCATCATTATTAACAACAAGAATAACAACAACAGATAATGATGACATAAAGGAATGCCTAATTCATAAAAATAACAGTATATTTTACCATACAGAACAGCCATAGTTTCAGAAGTGGAAAAAAAAAATCTGGAACTCTTACTGTGTGTTCCACTGAAAGAACTTATTTCTACACAATACACAAAAGTGCCGCAGGGGAAAGAGGAAATGCAAAATGATTGTGAGGGAATGCAAAAATAAAAAGCTGAAAATTCAAATAATCATCGCTAATAAATTATTTCCTTTGGACCCTTTAGGGGACTTTGTCTGTACATTTAATACAGTCAGTAACATAATATACACAATTATATCTGGTTGACACTAAAAAAAAGAGAAGATTTAAGCACAATACAAAGCTGAGTGCTGAGTTATGCACCGGTACGAGTCTTCTTAAAGACGTCTTTTGAAAGGACTGACACACTGAGACTACCACATGTGTAGACAGTCTTACGATTGTTCCACCTCTAAGAAGGTATCAGCATCTAGGCCAGGTCAGAGCCAGACAGAGCGATAACAGCATGGGGCTGAAACCTGCCACAATTAGTGCAATCTTATCTAAACTTCCTGTGAATAACAGCACAAACATATCGTCAGACTCTCTCTCTCTCTCTCTCTCTCTCTCTCTCTCTCTCTCTCTCTCTCTCTCTCTCTCTCTCTCTTGTTCTGTCAAAGTAAAAACTCATTCATCAGACGTTAGTCAAGCTGCGTGTCCGAGGAATAATAGCCGAGCGATTATTTCAGAAAGCATTTCCTGATGAAGCACCGGTGCTGAGTACACATCAAAGCCACTCAGTGATTTTCCATCGAGCTTTTTTCACGTCTTCGAGCAAACAAACAGCTCTCTCTCTCTCTCTCTCTCTCTGAAATATCATCATATCAGATGCTGGAATGCAGTGTTCTCCAACCTGAGTTCTGCTATCGGCTATCTGCTATCACACAACTGATAATATAGGAATTCACCCATCAACTCGCTGATAGAAAACAAACATGCCATATATGAATATGTTTCAGGTGCTAATAATACGTTTGACTTTAAACAGCCACTTCAAAGTGTTCTCCAGAAACTCATATACTTGTCATATTCATAATATTCAAAAAAAAAATTGTTTTTGCTTCAACACATTCTCATGCCTTTATTTGATGTTCTGCATTCCACGCAAATAAATTCTGGACATTTTATCTACAGTCTATGTTCTAGACGTGGTTTAGGGTTCGGTTCTAGACTCTCGGTTCTCTGTGTGAGCATTGCGGTTCTCCGCTGCAGCTGATGGCGTGTATTATAAATAGTGGGAATTAATGAGTGTCCTGTTGGACCTGCACTTCCTCTCACAGGAAGCTCCCAGGTCGGAGAGGATGCAATGCTTCACACAATAGGAAGACCCAGGGTCATTTCAAAGCAGGGAGCCAGCGCTAGCTAGCTAGCTATCCAGAGAGGCTAAAAGTGGAGCGGGTGTGGAGCAAATGCTTTATGGAGACCAGCGAGTCGAGCTCTTATACGCTGATATGAAAGATCATTGATACGTTTATATTGTGACGTAATGCAGGCCGGAATTATTCAGGTTTGTTCTCATTGTAATGTAGTATGTTGCTGTCTTCTGGTCAGCCACTTATTATATAGCACACTGGACTCAAGGAGGAGAGAAAGAGAGAGAGAAACAGAGAGAGAGAGAGAGAGAGAGAGAGAGAAAGAGAGATAAGCAGAGAGGAGTAGAGAGAGGGAGGGGGAGAGAGTGAGAGAGGGAGGATAAGAAAAAAATAAGAGAAATACAAAACAGGATGAAAAATATATAGAAGTGAAGTCACAAAGCAGACAGAGAGAAAGAGCAAGGCTAAGAAGAGAGAGAAAGAGACAGAGAGAGAGAGAGATGGAGAGAGGAAGGGAGGGAAGGAAGGAGGGAGAAGGAGAGAAAGAGATCAAAGGCTACAAGCGACATCTACACTCCGCCTCAGATAATATGTGACACAATTAGATGAGCTTGACAATTTCCATTATGGCTGATCAAATATTTATCACGCTTTTGGAGATGATGTCGTAGCCCCGGCCCCTATTTGCATAACAAATGGGACAGTCACTTAACGAGCGCGCAGGAAGCGAGGGATGGGGAGAGGAGGGGGGGAGAGAAAGAGAGAGAGAGGGAGGACAGGAGGAGTGGTGGCGGACGTACGGCCGGGCCTTGTGCTCCTCACATTTGATTTGCAAATGGCCGCCTCGATCGTCATCAATTTCCAAGCGGTGCGGCGGCGGATGATGATGGTGGACGATGGTGTGTGTGTGTGTGTGTGTGTGTGTGTGTGTGTGTGTGTTGGGGGGTGGGGGGTGGCGAGGCGTGGAAAGAGACGGCGAAGCCTGGGCCACTGATGCCACCACATGGGGCCATTAATCACTGAGGGAGGGAAATAGCAGCGCAGAATGGAGCTCATCAGTCCTCATGTTAAACAGCATCCCACTTACAAGGACAGCAGAGAGAGAGAGAGGGGGAGAGAGGAGGAGGAGGAGGAGGAAGAGAGGAGGAGAAGGGGAGAGGAGAAGGGGAGAGGAGAGAGGAGAGAAGAGAAGGGTAGAGGAAAGAAGAGAAGACAAGAGAAGCAGAGAAAAGAGTAGAGAAGAGAAGAGAAGAGAAGAGAAGAGAAGAGGAGATGGAGAGAAGAGAAGAGAAGAGAAGAGAGCAGTGAAATGGAAAGAATGGAGAGTGGAGGAGAAGAGGAAAGAGGATGAAGAGAATGAAAAAGACGGAGGACAAGTAGTTCTGTAAGCTGTACACCATTTTGTACACCACCCTGGTGGTCCTCAGTGGTTGACATGTCATGACCATCTAATTTAAGAGCAATGTATCTGAACACACACACACACACACACACACACACACACACACACACACACACACACACACACACACACACACACACACACACACACACACACACACACACACACACACACACACACACACACACACACACACACACACACACACATATGCAAACACGCACAATGAAAACCACAAATAAGTAAATATGAAAACCAGGTTGCTGTCTTGATGACCAGGTCATCTGCAGTGCTATACATTTTTTCCTAGATGTTGTTTTTGTTATGCAAATAGCCTATGACAGGTGACAGGTTACCCAAACTGAATTTCAGTAAGCTAAAACACACAAACTACTATCTAACACACACACACACACACACACACACACACACATGTGAGAAAACTCCTTTGAGCTAGCATACACTGTGTGGAGTGTAAAGGTATTTTACCTCTCAAGTTTTGGAAATAGTTTATCTACCACTTAATAGAGTTTATTCAAAACGTGATACCTCAGCAATATTCAGCGATATTCCGCATATTGCGGCCCACTCATATTGTGTTACTTAGGACCCCCTCGAAAATGAGGTGTTTTCATCTCAAGGGGCTCAGACAAGGCAATGTGGTCACTGATGGTGTTCTGGATCACCGATCGCCTCCAAAATCTAATCAGTTCTTACTTGTCCCAATACAAACGTTGTCCAAATATTTCATCCGAATCCGTGCAGTAGTTTTCGAGTTATCTTGTACACAGACACACACAGACACACTCACACACAGAGACACACACACACGCCAAGCACAACATAACCTCCTTGGCGGAGGTAAATATTTAAATATATATGAAAACATACTCTGCCGTGATCCTAAAACTCATAGTTAACCCTCCTCTTATTTGACCACTGCTGCTACCCTGCCTGTGTGAGGAGAGACAATTAAAGCACCACAGGTCTGTTTTTATAAGAGGGGCGTTTAACCGCCTGACATCCTAAGACTGATCACCGTCCAGCTCAGAGGACAATCGGAACGCTATTGCTCTGTCACCGCACCTCACACTGACCGATTCATCAGCCCAACCATGGTGTCCCGTCTCTGTGTGTGTGTGTGTGTGTGTGTGTGTGTGTGTGTGTGTGTGTGTGTGTTATACACGTAGTAGTCCAGGTCTGATTAGTGTCTGTGCGCTGGGGGTTAAAGGTCACGATGCAAGCTGTCCGACCCCTGCGTCTGAGGAGGACATACACAACGAGACGATGAAGAATGGGTTCTACCGACCAGGCATGACAAGCCGCTCTCTGCTAAACGAATGAGCCCCCTGGCCACCATGACAGGCCTCTTTGGCACACAGATACAACCAACACATCATCCAGCGGAGAGAGAGAAAGAGAGAGAGAGAGAGAGATAGAGAGAGAGGGATAGAATAGGAGTGTGTGTGTGTGTGTGTGTGTGTGTGTGTGTGTGTGTGTGTGTGTGTGTGTGTGTGTGTGTGTGTGTGTGTGTGTGGAGGGGAGGGTAATATAGCAGCTCATACAGACCAAAATATTGATCCCTTTGAGAAATGAGTTGACATAACAGGTGACTTCCAAACCTTAAGTCAGCGCTATTGATTAACACTAACACTGTTTGACCACTGAGGCCAGTCTCATATTTATCACCATTAGAAAGAAAGAAAGCAAGACAACCGCATGGAGAAATGAATGAGCAGAGCCATCAGTCCAGACAGACACACACACACACACACGGTCGGTCCACACAGTCCCTCTTTCCCACTGCAGGGAATACTTTCTCACTGTCCTCACACACACACACACACACACACACACACACACACACACGCACACACACACACACACACACACACACACACACACAAACACACACACACACACACACACACTCACACACACACACACACACTTAGACTTACACTCCAACCGTCCTCTCCCTTCAAGCAGACCTCTCTCTCTCTCTCTCTCTCTCTCTCTCTCTCTCTCTCTCTCTCTCTCTCTCTCTCTCCATTGTGTGACCGCACTGCACTCAACTCTGCCAGCATAAATCTCTTTCAGGTGACATTCTCTCTCTCTGCCTCCATCTCTACACACACTCACACACACACACACACACACACACACACACACATGGCTTATTCGAAATTCACACACGTACACTGACACACACACACACAGACACACACACTTTGTCTGTGCCCTATCTTCTATGCTGACAAAAAGACCATAAGAAAGTCACACGTTACATACATTGATATAATATAATGCCCTTTTGAGGAATTAAAAAAAAAATTCACATACAGATACAGAGAGAGAGAAACACAACCAAGAACTAGCAGTTCCAAACCCAAACTAAACACCAATATCGCTACACACTAGTAATCATTTGACCAAAAATCTCAATCTGTCTCGACTCGACTCACCAAACGCTGCCATGGTCTCTGACTCCTGACTCCTCTGTTCTGCAACAGGGCAACTACATGTGTGAGTGTGTGTGTGTGTGTCTCTGTGTGTAGGACAGTGTGTGTGTGTGTGTGTGTGTCTGTGTGTCTGTGTGTGTGTGGGAGAGAAGCAAACTGTCCCCCTCGACCCCCGTCCCGTCCCTTGTCAGCGGGCGAGGTGACGATCTGGGCCTATCTGTGCGGCGCTGCCGCTAACGTGAAAGAATGCCGAGGCGAGAGCGGCCGAGATAGCGGAGGTGCACGCCGACGATGAGCTGAAGCAGAGGACGCGCTAGAGGTCAAGAGCTCCCAGCCAGGGAGTCAAGCACCCCACAACACACACTTTCCACTGTCTCCTTACACACGCACACACACACACACACACACATTCACACGTACTGTCTCTGTCCCTCTCTCATGCACAAACACACACACACTGTCCCTCTCTCTCTCTCTCACACACACACACACACACACACACACACACACACACACACACACACACACACACACACAAATTCTTGGAAGCCTCTCTGGACATCAACACAGTGCAGACCCTCTTGACTCATCTCAAAGTGTGTGTGTGTGTGTGTGTGTGTGTGTGTGTGTGTGTGTGTGTGTGTGTGTGTGTGTGTGTGTGTGTGTGTGTGTTTGTCTCGCCTTCATCCTGCCTCTCTGGCGGCCATTTTGTTTTGCTTGTGTCACTGTTAAAGATGGTGTCATGCTTTCCAAAAACAGGCCCTCGATACCCACCTTATCTCTGGAGTTAGAGAACACATAGAACAGGCCCGGAGAGCAAAGAGCCCTTTCTTCCTACATTAAACCGTGTCGTTTGGGCTCGGTTCTTAATGGAGTTGCCACAGTGTAGAACCTTTTAGTGTGGTTCTCTCATCTGTTCCCAGAATAGAACCTATACAGGTTCTTCAGAAGAATATCTCAAAATGCTTTAAACTGACCCCACACTACGCAATTTTGAAATCTTATAAGATTTTAAAATCAGGACTACTCCACACACATTAAGAGAATATTAATCACTATTTTCTCTCTCCGATCGTAAACAATCTCATATGATCAGAACGCAGAACTCATATTTTTAGTCAGCACCGGAAAAGCATAGGAAAAGTCCTACAATACTGTGGGTTTTGTGCGATGAAAACAATGACTTAATAAGCAGTATCCCAGTCTAACCCTAACAAGTCCCATTGTGTCCTGATCAGAGTCCATTATGAGGACCGAGAAAAGCAGGAGGGAGAGAGAGAGTGAGAGGGAGAGAGAGAGAGGAGAGAGAGAGAGAGAGAGAGAGAGAGAGAGAGAGAGAGAGAGAGAGAGAGAGAGAGAGCCACCTGATCCCTGGGCTGAGCTGTGATTGATGGCGTCCTGAGCCGGGTTGGCAGCCGCAGCAGAGGCGGTGGCACCAGAGTAGGCCGTACCAGGCTGGCACCGTCGCCCTGGCCCCTGGCTTGCCCTCTGGCTGGGCTGGGCTGGGCACACACACACACACACACACACACACACACACACACACACACACACACACACACAGACACACATGATGCAGCTTTGCGTGGGGGTCAGCCACATTCCTGTGACAGGATGATACAGGCTGAGGGGGTCTAAGGATGGGGGGGGGTGGCTAAAGAGACTAAATCTGCACCATATGACCCCCCCTCACATGGCTCTGTCTGGCCAGACACACACACACACACACACACACACACACACACACACACACACACACACACACACACACACAGAGACACACACAAGTGGAGGTGTGTGTGTGTGTGTGTGTGTGTGTGTGTGTGTGTGTGTGTGTGTGTGTGTGTGTGTGTGTGTGTGTGTGTGTGTGTGTGTCTCTATCAGGGAGGGGAGGGTATTTCACAGGCACAACACGGGGACTGTGATGACAGGGGCCAGGGCTCTTCACACACCAGGGGCTTTATCAGCTTTCCCTCTCTCTCATTCTCTCTCTCTCTCTCTCTCTCTCTCTCTCTCTCTCTCTCTCTCTCTCATTCTCTCTCTCTCTCTCATCCTTCACTCTCACACGCTCATTCCTTTTCTCCTCTGCCTTCTGAAGAGGGGATGCTTCATTTCACTCATTCTCTCACACAAAAACTCTCTCTCTCTTTTTTTTCTCATGCACTCTCTCTCTCTCTCTCTCTCTCTCTCTCTCTCTCTCTCTTCTCTCTCTCCCTTATTCACTCCCTGTTCATCACGTCTACTCATCTGCTGAAATCAGTGTAGACCACTGAGGAGATAAGAGCTTGTCCGTGGGATGACCTGCACAATACACAATTACTCCCTCATCATCGGCTCATCACACTCTCTCAATTTTCAATTCAATTCAATGTGGCTTTATTGGCATGACTATTAAGTACAGTGTTACCAAAGCGTACACAAAATGCACACACACACACACACACACACAAGTACACACTGGGGAAACTTGAATGTATGACACGCTGTGCATCCTTGAGTACGGGACAAATAAATGAACAAACAAACAAAGAAAGAAACACGTGAGAAATGTGAAGCCGGCCGCACACCGGTTCCGACAGCATTGCGGAGCACTTTCGTATCCGACAATTTTGCCTAGCACCTAGCACAGTAGCCGGTGAAATTAACATTGGATGTCAATGGGCGGCTCCGACAAAATAGACTTGAATCGTAATTCACAACCAACGGCGGAAGAGTTCGGCGCTGGTGTGCGGGTTGCATTGAAAACAATGGAATCGGATGTTGGAACGGAGTGCTCCGCACTGTGTCGGAAGCGGTGTGCGGAGCCCGTGAGACTGCTGTGTATGCAGAGTATGACTCTAGGGCCAAAGGAGCAGCAGGATAGTAATAATGGCGCAACTCATGAAAATCTCCTTTTCTGTCTCTTTTTCTATGTCTCACTGCATTTTTACTTTTCCTTCTATGTTATA
>JAODXP020000018.1:31439463-31446963 GCA_027497455.2 Sardinella longiceps | reverse complement strand
TCCCCCACCATCCAAATTATCCTCCCTGGTATTTATCAAGCAGAGTCATCATCATCGCCAGTCCAGCTCTGCTCTGCTGGTCACCGCCTCTATGCTATGCCCCTTTCAATGGAAGTTAATTTCCAGTGCATGATTTATCTCGCCGGGTGCTGGGTGCTGCGTGGGCATTGTGTCCGACACCTTTGTTTTGTTTTCTCCGAGCGAACCAAGCTAGGTGTGGGGGAGGTCGATGGGGTTAGGGGTTGGGGTGGACGTGGGGGTGGAAGTGTGGGGATGGGGGGAGAGGAGCGTTATTGGCGAGGTTCTCTGGTGATTGCGTTCCATTGGGTCGATTGAATAGGCAGGGCGGCAGGTAGCTGCGGCGCGGCGCTGGGGGGCTTTCAGAGCCAAGAGAAAAAGCAGATTAGAGAAAGGTTGGGGGTGGGGGGGCAGAATCAGAATGGTGCGTGTGTGTGTGTGTGTGTGTGTGTGTGTGTGTGTGTGTGTGTGTGTGTGTGTGTATGTGTGTGCGTGTGTGTGTGGGTAGTGAGTGTGTGTATATGGCCGTATGTGTGTGTGTGTGTGTGTGTGTGTGTGTGTGTGTGTGTGTGTGTGTGTGTGTGTGTGTGTGTGTGTGTGTGTGGTTGTGTGTGTGTGTGTGTGTCTGTGTGTGTGTGTGTGTGTGTGTGTGTGTGTGTGTGTGTGTGTGTGTGTGTGTGTGTGTGTGTGTGTGTGTGTGTGTGTGTGTCGGGGTTGGGGGTTTATACCAGTAGGATGGGACTCTGAGGGGAGTGGGCCTCTGTGCCAGTGGCAAACACAATGAAGCAAATACCTGAGTGACTATGGCCTCTACCTCCACCTCTCTCTCTCTCTCTCTCTCTCTCTCTCTCTCTCTCTCTCTCCAATCCTCTATCCTTTCATTCCCTCCAGGTTGCAATCAGGTTTATACATCCTGCACAGCTCTAAATGAAGTGCAGATGCTGCAGTTTGAATAGCAGGCAGAGAGAGAGAAAGCCAAATAGCTTAATATGTTTCCCCTTTCTGCCTTAGTCTTCAACCTGATGCCTTGCTTGGTGTCTATACTTATTGATAGTTACAGAACAGTGATGCAGAGAAAACGATAGTGTGAGTGTCAGTGTGTGTGTGTGTGTGTGTGTGTGTGTGTGTGTGTGTGTGTGTGTGTGTCCACTTCTGGGTGATACCAGGACAGGTGACACACAAGCGAAGGTCAGATCCACCAGCTGCATACACTCACACACACACACACACACACACACACACACACACACACACAAACATAGACACAGAAACACACACACATACACATACACAGACACGCACACACACACACGCAAACAGACAGTCAACTTCAAGGCCAAAAAAGTGACAAACTGATGGTCAAGTCAGAGTGAGCACAAATGTTCAACTTCACAGGAACCTCAACTTCACACACACACACACACACACACACATACACACACACACACACTGTGTGTCCACCACATACGAGAGGTCACAATGCACCCTAACAGGCCTGGTTTGTGACTGAAGAGCACATGGCTCTAACGAGTTAAATGTCTGGAGGACTGAGGCCATTTCTTGGAAGAAAAAGAAGAAGGAAAAGAAGACGGAGGAGGGAAAACAAGGGGTGGTGTGTGTGTGTGTGAGAGTGGTGTGTGTGTGTGTGGGGGGGGGGGGGGTAAAGCCAGTGAGGGGGCTGTGCTTAGCGTGCTGTTTGTTAAGACAGGTTAAGAATGCACTAAGCCGACCGAGAGCCAGTGGGGTGGTGTGTGTGTGTGTGGGGGGGGGCTGACGGCGTGGTTGCCACGGTGAGGTTACCGTGGTGGCAGCAGCCCTCGCGGCCCTCTCTCCGTTCAGACCCTCCATTGTCTGTGCGGGGGCTAATCAGTGTCATACGGAAGGGATTGCACCGCCACCATCCACACACACACACACACACACACACACACACACACACACACACACACGCACGCACACCCCACGGGCCGAGAATGCGCTGAGCTGGCCCACTCTACTCAGCACCACCCACGGCCACCTGACTCTTACTGACGGAGAACTGACCCCAGTGCACACTGGGATACCGCGCCGCTCCGCTCAGGATTAGCCCAAGATTGATGTCCAACACATTCTTGATGTAGTATCTATAATATTAAAATGTTAAATTATTTTTTTTTAAAAAAAAGAAAAGTGTTTTAAAAGTTTGAGCCCTATTTAGGTGAAACATAAATATCCATGTTTCTGCTGAAGTTTAACTCCCTAAGTGTCCTTTTCTTAACCTTTCTTAAAGACCCTCGGTAATGTCCACCCTCAACATGCACATACATACATAGCCTATATATGTTATTTTATTGTATACTATGTTTAGCCTTTGTGCTTATGAGTTTTTCAGGGGATTTTATCCAATAGGAGGCACCGTTTTAAGCCACTCTGAAATGTAATAAATTGGATACATTGTGTCCCTACATTCCAAAAGAGGTTATTCGGTGACAACCTGCTGTTTCGTATGAATTGCACACCAAAGTCTAATGCAAAAGTTCAGCTCTATGCTAGTTATTTAAGTAGAAGATTTCTGCCTTTGGGACGTTATTTCCTAATGACCTGAATCACCTCAAGTGAGAGCTGGTTTCCTGGTTTGGATATGTGTGTGTGTGTGTGTGTGTGTGTGTGTGTGTGTGTGTGTGTGTGTGTGTGTGTGTGTGTGTGGTTATGGGTTATGTATAGGGAAGTGGGTGCAGTCGAGAGCTTGGCATTGTGGGAAAGCTACATACTGTATATGACTGCTGCTGGCATGGCTTCGGGGTGTCACGCTGCCGCTAAAGGCATACGACTGTCCGTGTCATCATCGCACGCCACTACAGACGGCCGTCGCACCCTGTGACCAATCACCCCACACCTCTTCTGTCGCCGCGACGATAGAGGCTGTTAGTGGAGTCGCTCCATTTCGACACCCATGCCCCCCACCCCCGACACACACACACACACACACACACACACACTCAACCCCAGGCCCTCCCAGCACGGCAGAGTGAGCCCTCTTCAGTGGAGGGGTGGGGTTTAAAGAACTCGGTCCCCAAAAGCATAAGCTTATCCACAGGGTGGCAGGTCAAGTGGTTGGTTGTCGCCGGCCCAAGACTGATCAGACTGAGTGCGACACTTACTTTCGCTCTCTCATTCTCTCTTTCATTCGCTCCATTCTTTCTTTTTGCTGTCCCAAAAGGCATCTCTTTAACCCCTTCCTACTACCCCCAACCCCCCCACCCCCCACCCTTGGGTGTCTGTGCTGTGTCAAAGTGCAAGAGGATTCTGTGTCGAAAATACTTCAACTCCTATTCATCTCTTTGCTCTCTCTTGTCTTCCTCTGCTCTTTGTCTCATGAAGAAGAAGAATGTTGGGAGCTTCTCCATCTTTTCCTCTCAAGAGGTTATCCATCAAGATGGCCTCCTCCTCCATCACAGTGACAGCCAGCCGAACAACAAGATGGAGGAACTGGTGGCCCCATTCACTTCACAATTCAGACTAATTCCTCAACATCAAGAATATTATTCTACACTCTTGCACTTCCTAACACTTGCACTAACTTGCACTCCTGTTAGCAAATCACACTCCTAGTAAGGTGTTTACTTGTATTGTTTTGTAGTTTCATTGTTATTCATTTTTGGAAGTCGCTTTGGATAAAAGCATCTGTTAAATGCAAATGTAAATGTAAATGTCAATTCTTAAGACTCATCTCAGAATTCTGAGCTTTCCTAGATCAAGTTACTTGGCTGCACCAAAAAAAAACCTCTCAAATTCAGAAGGTGAAACATTCTATAAACTTTGACAGCAACTTCCCTTTTTGTTGACAGCAATTTCCTCCATTTTGTTTAACTATCAGGCTAACAAATGCTAACGATTCAAAATTGAATGCAGAGAGTGAATATCCTGGATTGTGTGAACACACCAGAGACAAGGCAAGTTTACAGAGCACACGAAAATGCGAGATAATTTACATTTAAAGTTTCCTGTCCGGGCCAGACTAAGCGGTGTGGTCAGCGATGGGCCCTAAAAAGTGTTGAAGCTCTGACTCAAAACATGGCAGGGGCAACCAGACATCTGTTAGCGTTTAGTTTAGCCTGATGGGTCTGGGTATCCAGGACTCCATTTCGTCAGTCTACCACTCCTATGACAACGCGAAGAAAGTCAGACAAGAGTGTGGGCCGGTGTCTGTGTGTGTGTGTGTGTGTGTGTGTCTATTTGTGTGTGTGTGTGTGTGTGTGTGGGGTGATGGAGGGAGGAAATGGGGAGAGAGGGGAGAAGAAGAAAAAGAAAAAAAGAAGTACTGACTGATGTCATCACGGCGAGACAGGCGAAGGAGGACACAGTGCCAAAGGGGCTTCAATACCTCATGGAGGTGGAATTTTTTGCCCCAGTGTCCAAGGCACACTGTACCTGTCCTTACTTAGAAATGATCCCGTTAAAGGAGAGAGTCTCTTCTCCCCTTCCCTCCCTTCCCTCCCTCCCCCCATCCTCCCTCTCTCCCTCTCTCCCTCACGCTCTTTTCCTGTCTATTCTCTCTCTCTCTCTCTCTCTCTCTCTCTCTCTCTCTCTCTCTCTCTCCTCTCCTGCTTTCCAAGTCTTTCCTGACTGAAACTCCTGCAACCTCCAGTCTTTCCCCAAAGACACGGATCTGCAGGGCGTCTGCCTCTGGCTGAGTTTCATGCTGAGCGCGTCACTCCTACGCTTGGAGCCGCTGAGAAAAGTCACACACACACACACACACACACACACACACACACACACACACACACACACACACACACACACACACACCAGTTGACTCTGCTTCCGCATCAATCACTCCCAGAATCCACCTCTGTTGTCTTCCTTCACAATGGCCACAGTCTCCCAAAAACTTTGCACCCAAACAAATCTGGGACAACAGAACAGGAGGGGGGGGGAAAAAAAAGAGTCAGGGGGCTTCCCCTTTACACACACACACACACACACACACACACACACACACACACATAGACTTCTTGTCTTGTGTTTTTGCTTTTGTTCTTCAATCGCCTCTGCTTCCTCTGCTGAAAACAAAACCCACACTTCCGCCTGCTGCAAACGCCATCGCTGCCGCCGCCACCGCCTTGCTTGCCCATAGGGGGAATAATGCGCTTGTTCCTTCATTGTGTTAATTCCTCACAACCTCTCTATCCAAACCCCTCACCCACGCACACACACACACACACACACACACACACACACACACACACACAGTCACACTAACACACACACACTAACACACACACATACACACACCCCATCTCTGTTTCGTGCTAATTAAATTAATCCGGTAAGCAGGTGTAAGCTCTCTTGTTAGGCAGCCAGGCTCAGGCTCAGGCTTGGGGGGGGGGGTTGGGGTTGAGGGTAGAGAGAAGAGAAGGAGGGGGATGGAGAGGGTGTGTGTGTGTGTGTGTGTGTGTGTGTGTGTGTGTGTGTGTGCGGCCAGGGTGGATTGTGAAAGGGCAGCATTAAACTCGGTACAAACAACAACACTGAATCAGGCTCGAACAGCGAGCGGAAAATCCTCTTCAACGAGCGGCCAAAGAGGCCAGAGGGATGGCCTTGTATTTTTGTCTTCTTTTATTTCTCTCTCTCTCTCTCTCTCTCTCTCTCTCCCTCCCTCCCTCTCCCTCTCGCTTTTCTCTCCGTCTCTGTCTGTCTCGTCTCTCTTTTTTTTTTATGAATCATCAATATCTCTCTTTTACACCCAACGAAGAAGGAGAAAGAGTGAAGCACCCCAAAGAAAAGAATGAAAAATGGGACACCTCTCTTTTTTAAGGATGGGGATGGGGGGGGGGGGGGGGTGGGTGTTAGGGGGGGTTTCAAAGAGCAGCACTGTCCGTGGCTTCCATTCGCAGAGGCCTGTTTTTTGTTCAGGCCTGAGTTTTGTTCTCCCTTCCTTCCCTTGTGAAAGAAAGAAAGAAAGAAAGAGGGGGCCTGTTTGAAATGCAGAGGGTACAGGAGGATCCCTCCAAAAAAGCAGCTCAGCTCAGGGTGAAGGAGCAGGATTTGGCAACACTCCTCTGCTGGACAGCAGATAAAGTCGGGATGTGAGGGAACAGTATTTGGCATGCATGCAGTCGTGTGGTGGTGGTGGTGGTGGTGTATGTATGTGTGTGTGTGTGTGTGTGTGTGTGGTGGTGGTGGTGTGTATGTGTGTGTGTGTGTGGGGAGGGAGGGGAGGGTTGGTTGGATGAGAGATAGAGTCTAGAGCCCGGTGCGGCCGACAAGCTATTCAGAAGGTGCCACTTGCGTTGGGTTGCGTGGCGTTGCGGGCACTCGCTGGGTGCCAGGGGCTATGCCAGGGTGGAGAGGGGTTGGGGGGCGAGATGGTGTGTTCCGGTGTGGGACGCTCTTCCAAGGCCCGCTGGCGCGAGAAGCGAGGTGAACGGAGGCCGGACGACAGAAGAGCGGATGGAGGTGACATTCTTCCCTCTCTAAAGCCCAACGACAGTCAATCTCCTGCACGGGGCATTTCTCCCGCTACACACACACACACACACACACACACACACACACACACACGATAACAATCAGCCCAAATGGACATCCTCCCTCAGACAGCCTTCCAAAAAAACACTCTTCTACCCCAGCAACACCCCCCCCACACACACACACCTCCCTCCCTCCCTCCCCCCTCTCTCTCTCTCTCCCTCCAGAACTCAACCTCCCTCTCCTCCTCGTCTTTTTTTTTTTTTTTTTTGCTTTCGTATTTATTTTTTTTTATATAAGGTGTCAGCAACAAAAAGTTCACCAAATACATTCCTCCCTGCTTGTAGCGCAACATGCTATTGAGCAGAGATAAGCCCCCCTTTTAGAAGCCAAGGAGAATTTCATTCAAGTTTGACTGACAGCAGGAAGATTTATCCCTTCCGCAGACAATGCGGCCCTTTCGGGTCCTTTAATCTGCCCCAGACAATAGGCTGCTTTCCGTCCCTCGTCCTGAGCCTTTTCCCACGATGCACGGTGATTAGCACTGCCCCGTTGGACGCTGGCCATTATCTCTCATTTTCTGTGAATCGTCTGCGTCTGTTTGTGTCGGCCATGGACAAGGAGAGGAAAGGAGAGGAGAGGAGAGGAGAGGAGAGGAGAGAGGAGTGGAGGAGAGAGAGAGAGAGAAAAAAAAGAGGGAGAGAGAGAGAGAGAGAGAGAGAGAGAGAGAGAGAGAGAGAGAGGGTGCAAGGGGGGGGAAAGAGGGAGGAGAGAGGATGGGAGTGAAGAAAGTTTTATGTGCCAAGTTCATTCACTGCCTAAGATAGGAGGATGCCAGCTAGGAGATCCTATCACACACACACAGAAACACACACACACACACGAGACAAATAGAAAAGAGAGAGGGGGAGGAGGAGGAGGGAGGTGAGGGGAGGAAGAGGAAGGAGAAGAAGAAGAAGAAAAAGAGAAGAAAGGGACAGAGGCCCCTGCAGACTGAGGAGTGTGTGCTGGAAATAAACTCAGAGGCCC
>JAODXP020000018.1:31414463-31416963 GCA_027497455.2 Sardinella longiceps | reverse complement strand
ATCAAAAAGTTCAAGCCGAAAATAAAAGTCTTTAAAATAGATTTAGCCTACTTGGTTTACTTACTCTTGCCCTTAAAGTTGGGCGTGCTTTTGGCCCTATGCAACCTTACCACCAGCGTCCCTCGTTAGTGTTATTTAATAAATATTGGATTTCATTAATACAGGATTTCAATTGCATTGTTTGTTTTTTTTTCTTTCACACTTAGCAATGTGCTCTGGCATTGTGCAGGCAGCTGATGTCCTAGGTGGCTTTTTCTTAAATACCTATAAAGTGTGTAGTTTGTAGCTTTGTGTGTCATTGTGTATAAAGTGTGTAGTTTGTAGCTTTGTGTGTCTTTGTGAGTTTGGCGATGAGTAATTGGGACCAAATGTGTGTCTGAATCTGGAGGTTCTTTTCACTCCAAAAGTGAGCAGTGGTGTCCTGTGTCACTGTCTTTCCCTGACACACACACACACACACACACACATATATACATATACACACGCACTCTCTCTCTCTCTCTCTCTCTCTCTCTCTCTCTCTCTCTCTCTCTCTCTCTCTCTCTCTTTCACTTTCTCTCTTTCTTTCCGATTCTCTCCATCTTTCTGTCTTTGCCTCAGTTCATCTGACACTTCATCTCTCTGTGCCTCACAGTCCTTTCTCAAATCTCCATTTTAACCGCCCCCCTCTCTCTCTCCCCCTCTCTCTCTCCCTCTCTCTCTCTCTATCCCTCCATCTCTCTGCTGAGTTATCAGCCACTGCTGCTGTGCTGTGTGGTGTCCCAGGTGGATCCACAGTAACCCCCCCCCCCCCCCCCCCCCCCCCCCCAAGAGATCCAGCACTGGTGTCTGGTCCGACCCTCACACACACACACACACACACACACACACACACACACACACACTGAATGCCATTTGTTGTCCATCACTCAGTGGCCCCAGTTAGCTGCGTCGGCTGCGTTCGCTGAAAGACCCATTCACACGGCTTCCTCCCACCCCCCACTCCCCCCCACACACACACACTCCCCCCAACCCCCCCGCGCTCCTCTCTGCTCCTCGGGATGTTTTTGCAATTCAATATTTTCACACGCGGGCTCATCGTTACCACGGAACCGGACCCGGCCCAGACAAAGTGGCGAGTTGGAGGTGTTGGGCAGAAGCAGGGGCAGGAGAAGAGGCAGGGGCAGGGGCAAGAGAGGCGGGGTAGTTGGGGTGGCGTAGGGTGGGGTGGGGGGGTAAAAAGCATGGGGGCGGGGAGTAGTGGGGGGGGGGGGCGAAGAGAGAGCGTGCTGGAAGACTGAACTTAATGGGCCATCTTGAAATGTTTTGCTGAGGCTCAAGAAACCCCTCCTTAACGGTTTGTGCTAACAGTCTGATGGTAGATCTTTAGCTTTTTTTCCCTCTCTCTCTCTCTCTCTCTCTCTCTCTCTCTCTCTCTCTCTCTCTCTCTTCCCCCCATCGACGTCGTCTTCTGGACAAAAAAGCAAACCCTAACATGCCATTATGTTGTGTTATGACATAATGATGGCTTGGGTAAAAACAGAGCATATGAGCCTGTAAGAGTGTGTATGTGGGGGGGGTGAGGGTGGGGGAGGGGGAATAGGGATGGGGATGGGGATGGGGGGGGCAGTGTAAATATTTCGCCATGTGTATCTGGGGAATATGGTGACTTTAACTGTCTGACCTCTGAGCCTTTGGCTCTGATGCTATTTAAGACACACACACACACACACACACACACACACACACACACACACACACACACACACACACACACACACACAAAACACACACACACATACATGCCCACCCCCCCCAAAGACACACACCCAGACTCATGCTCCTCTGTGTTTGTGAGTTTAAGCCGATGTTTCTTCACCCTCCAAATAAATCAATCAAATTAGAAAAACACTTCCAATACACATGTTTTCTACACGATACAATAAACACATGTGCTAGCCTAAGAGGCTATTCAAATTGCTCGCACCAAAGTGACAAAAGGCTGTTCACACACACACAAAGACAAAGCTTGATAAAACACCAAAGAAAACATGGACTCTATTTCCACTCTTAAAACACACAGTCTAGGCCTCAGGAAAAAAACAGAAAAAAAATCTCTCACACACACACACACACACACACACACACACACACACACACACACACACACACACACACTTGCAGTGCAGTTGTCCACTCACTGACCGTGCCTGCGATGTAATGTCGTAATAATTTGTGTGAAACATTGGCTCTGAAGTGCATTTTAAGAACACGGCAGCTGCCTGAGGTTTTTCTAGACTTTTCCAGTGCACCGCACTTTGGTTAATGAAATTAAACACACCAATACGGCAATGCGCTCTCAAGGGAAGGCGATAATCAACGTGCCAGCCGTTTCATTTTTTATGAAAATAAATTGCAGCCGGCAAGATGGGCTAATTGTGTTGCAAAACTGTTGAAAAAAAAACACGCCATTGATATAATTAAGCCAATTTTCATAGACAGGCATACTTGAAGAGGCAGT
>JAODXP020000018.1:31396963-31409463 GCA_027497455.2 Sardinella longiceps | reverse complement strand
CATCTTCGGGCTGTCACACAAAAGGCAGCACTTATGCACACCTTTAGCCAGGTTCCCTTATCAAAGTCAAACTCACACCTCAAAGATTATGAATCTGCTGAGGGACGTTCCACCAGCATGAGACATTTCACGCCCCACTACCTCTCTCTCTCTCTCTCTACGCTTTCCGAGGGGTTATAATGCATCCAGTCCAAGTCACAGATCTCAGGTCAGGTCCCCGTAGCCTTAGGCCTGGGCCTGGGGGTTTTGACGATCCTCGTCCACGATCCTCGTCCACCACCACCACCACAAATGCGGACGAGGCGGCCTGCAGAACTGTGGCCAGTCGGTGGCGGCGGCGGCGGAGGAGGAGGACAGATTCGTCAGGCAACGAGCTGCTTTAGCGTTTCTCCCGCTCTTGGTTTACAATGTTATGGCTTGATTTTATTGCATCTGTCAAAACACCACGAGGGTAAAGCTGGCCACGGTGATGTGGCTTCATGCCCCCACGTGCACAGGGCAACAGGGCAACAGAGGAACAGGCGTGGGGCAGGAGTGCTTCTTTGGCCAGTCTCTACGGCACAGAACTCACCCTCAGAACTCAGCACAACACAAGCCTTAGCCTCCACTACATGCACAGTGCTAGCTACCATTCACTGGGCCAGGTGCAGAGAGGCGAAAGACACTGTGGTTACATGAAGAAGTGTGTGTTGTGTGTGTGTGTATGGTATGGTAAAAAAAAATGTTAAAGGAATATATGGCTTCTATATGCCTATGTGTTAGGTGTGTATGTGTGTGTGTGTGTGTGTGTGTGTGTGTGGAGGGGAGGGGGGGTATTTTTAATAGTGGTAGGCCTCTATATGGTAAACTGACCCTCATCTATTAGGTGTCTTCTGCCGACAAGTTCTATTCTCCAGTCTCTCTCTCTTTCCCTCTGTTTGTGTGTGTGTGTGTGTGTGTGTGTGTGGTTCCCAGCTCTCTCACAAACCTCAAATTTCTTGCGACTGCTTTCTCATAAGGGGCCTCTGTGCAAGCCGGAGTGTTGATACCCGATGATAAGTGTCCAGTCGACATATTTATTTAATGACGTCATTTGGTGCATTTAAATTGCGGCAGGAACAGCGCAGGAGCACGAGCTCGGATTCTTGCGCCAACCTTTCTCAATGAAACAATTTATCTCCCTTTTTTCACGGACGGCACCGGATTTTCCCCTTGCCCGTGAATGCGTTTAAAAATGATAGGAAACAAAATTATTCTACGGTGATCATCACCATAATTGTGATGATGATAAGAATAATAGATATTACTAATTCATCTCTTCATTATGTTAAAACGGCCTGTTTAACAGTAGGCTATCATATGTCATCACTTTCTGTCGCTTCCATTAGGCCATTTCCAATGGCGGCAGAATGACCAACTCAACAGAGCAATATCAACGCACTGGGCCAGACCCAAAAATATTAATTCGACATTTACTGCGCTTGTGTTGATGAATAAAAAAGGTCTAATATTTCAACATTGGCAGCGCTTGTGTCCAATATGAATTGTGCACCATGTGTCTCAGAAACACCTATTAAATAATTAAATTAAGGGGTTTGCACGAGAGCCTTTATGACAAACAAACCTGAGTGTGTGAGTGTGTCTGTGTGTGTGTGTGTCTGTGGGGGGGGGGGGGTCATATCTGAGATATGACTATTAGACAGGGAATATCATATCGCCCACCTCTGACGGATCAACAAGTCCTAACACCCAAAATGACTGCAATAAGCTACATGTTAAAATATTTACCCTGAAAGAATCCACTGTAAACACCACGCATCATGAAAATCAGTTGAACCTTAACGCCAAAGGGAAAGATCACACACATACACACACACACACACACGCATAGCCTACATTCACAAGCCGCAAAACGATCCCACCAAACTCACTGCCCGCGTTAAGAGATGTGGTATTTAAAAAGGAGCGCGGCTAATTATACAGGAGGGCCGTGTTCATAAGCGGCCGGCCAGGTTGCGGGGCTCGCACACTTGATAACCGGCTCCCTTGGGCCCACGGTGTGTGTGTGTGTGTGTGTGTGTGTGTGTGTGTGTGTGTGTGTGTGTGTGTGTGTGTGTGTGTGTGTGTGTGTGTGTGTGTTCACCTCACTACATTCTCCTCGACTGAGTTCCATCACAAAGCCTTTGTCCAAATTCATAGCTTATTTATTTGAAGTTCAGTGAAAAATTGAGAGCAACCTGCCCATTGCCATTTAAGTCCCAATCACTAAATGTAAGAAATGCAGTAGAAATTATTCTAAATAATAATAATTAAAATAACAATAATAATAATAATAATAATAATAGTAATAATATAGTAATTAAATGTCTAACAATTAGAAATAGCATTTACTTTAACTCAAATAAAATATTTGGTAATATTGTTTTGGGTTGTTTTTGCGTTTATTCCATAGCAATGTTGCAAACTGCCCGAAACATTGAAGCTATGTGTTCTGTGTTTGCATGTCGAATGATCGCCTATGCATATGCAATGAGAATTAATTAAAGACTGAATTATAGGCCATTGCGATGTTTTACTCTTTTTAAAGGAAAACAAAACAAAACAAATTCAGTATAGATATGAGACTCTACCAACAAACATCTCAATACAGATGAACTTGAGCAACTCGAGGAGTTGAACAAAAGTTGGCTTTGTTCAGACAACAGCAACTCTGAGGCCGAGTCTCCATGCACGAACTAATTGCCTAAAACTGACTTTCAGACGCAGCTTTCATCTCCTAATTCTCTCATTCTCTCTCGCGGTGTTTCAGCAGGCCCCTGCCGCTTGTTTCACACACTTGCAAGTGGTGTGTGACCATCAACTTTCCACTGTAAAAAAAGAACGAAAAGAAAGAAAGAAAGAAAGAAAAAACATATGTGCCTGGCGAGACGTCATTGTCCACCTGTTATTGCTCTTTTGCATTTGAGCTTTAGTGCTGTTCCGTGAGGTCCCGTGCTCGATGACCTGTCTTGAATTCGTGTCACTGAGTCTAGGACAGCGTTTGGAGGACTGCGCATTGGGCCCTGTTCTGAATGGTGCCGGTATCGGCCAAACACGGGGTCAGAGTCGTGTGTCCACATCACCTCCCGTTTCTCAGACTGTCAGAGTAATTGCATTTGATAATAGTCTGTCGGTGAACATTTGATAATAATTTGTCCGGGCTCGGAGAAATATTTAATTAGTGGCATGGCAGACCTCGGTACGTGCCGTCTGGCAAGCGTAGGTATTTATCCCAATTAGCACCCGGATCAACAGGTAATCACACGTGTGCAGCTTGGGCCCCGTCCAATAGCTCTACACAAACTCACCGAGGCTGCAGCAGGCCATAACACACACGCACACACACACACACACACACACACACACACACAGACACGCACACACACACACACACACACAAAGACACGCACACACACACACACACACACACACACGGCTGCAGAAACATGTAAGCAATTAAGTAAAATAGTTTTGAGATCCACAGTCGTGTCATAATAGTGCCTCTCTCACAAAAATATATATATTAAAAAAAAAAATAGTAGGCCTAATAATAATAATATAATATGTAGTGCAATCCAATAGTTTACTATGTCTGCATAAGTTGTCCACGGGATAGAATGTACTGACATTTTCATTAACTACACAAATATATAGGGGACATATTTAATACCTAAATCACTCTAACAAGGGGTCAGGCTGTCCATGCGAAAATACATTATATTATTTAGAAAAGAGCAAGGAAACCTCTAAAACACGACTGCAGTGGTAGCCTACTCAAGACACTCTTTAATAGAAGTGGACACCGAGTACTCGGGAAAAATTCTCTCTCTTTGTAAAACAGCAATACCAGCAACTATGCAGAAATGGTGTTATGCCTTCTAGTTCACAGTATTTCTATTCCAAATTCCCAACATTATTTGTTACAGTTGTATAAGACAAATGGGCCTTCCAGAATCATTTGAAAGTAGTGCAAAAACTGCGCCAAACAGCGAAAAGTACAGTTTCTTTCTGACTACATAATTGCATAAACGCAAATATACAATCTGTAAACACAATTTAAAAACTCTTATGCTTTTATTTACTTTAAGTCGTATTTGAAATTTTAATCATACAATTATTCAAACTGATGAACAAGCCTATTCCATGAAACGTCAGACAAGTAAGAAAAAATATCCAATAAAAATGTTATTAGATTTCAGGAGCAAATAGTCTTAAATCACATCGCGTGTTTACATTCCTCAAAAGAACAAACGTATTTTTCCCATACGAAGAGTGTAGCTGTCCAGGCAGAAGTAGCCCACTGTGTTTGTTGCATAAGACATTATTGATTGCTATTCCCAAATGGAAAACCGTACACAGTGCAGCGGCCCTGTTTGTGCACGCTATTTCTTCTAATGCAGAAAAATACATTTGGAAAAAAAAATCCTCGTGAAAATATAATCGTTTTCTTTCGAATCCCTCTCCTCTAGCACGTCCACTTGTCGGTGAATGAGTTGCTCGGAGCAGCTCGCGCCTCATTCACTGCTGCACACAGCCTTGAGCAGTGCACGAGCGCCCACTATTAAAAGCCCGGAATATTGTTTCACAAGACTTGGAAGGACTCAATAAAAAGTTACTATCCCTTTCGACAACTTTTCGCTAACTTCTGCGCAACGATTCTTCGCCATTTCTCGGCATTCGGCAACAAAAACTACAAACTTAGTGGTGGACCATTCACATGGATTTGCTATGGCTTTATACCTCCTTATCATTTGAGCTAAACCACCAGCGGTGTTGTATCATCACATATAACTTCTGACGTTGTGAACAAGCAAAGCGAGGCAGCTTCGGCGAAAAGGGTGGGCATACCGACAACGGAGAAATTTTAGCCTGCTCATACAGATGGATACTTTTTAAAAAAGGAATATACGGGACAAAGACACGTTACTAACAGGAACTGATCAATGAAACTGACTCTTTAGTGATCTGCACGAGAGTTCAAAGTATCGGGCTGCCGGTTGCTCGAGCGAGAGAAGGGAAAATACACCTACTTTTGGCTAGTTTCCGCGCCCTCGCCTTGGATCTCATCTTGTCGGCTTGTAGATTCCTCTCGTCCTCCTTGAGCCTAGAAGCAGCAACAACACTATCTTCATCTCACAAGCATTGTCAGTTTGGACACCTTCGCACATGCGCACAGGCCATTCAATCTGACACCCTCGTCAGGGCCAAAAAACTTTCCAATGTATTCATCATCATCACTTTTTGTCCTATCGTCTCTCCTTTAGATCACTTATCTCTTTCCCTCCTCCCTCCCTCCCTCCTGCTCCCCGCACCATCTCGCGCCCCCCCTCCCTTCACCTCACGAGTCCTTTAAGAGCTATAACTCTTATTTTGCGCGAACCTGCGGGATCCGGTCTCACGCTGGACACAGCCCCGGTATGCGGGGTCAAGGTCGCATCTCCCCGCGCGCAAGGTGATTCTGATCGAATCGAATATTTACAGTTAGCCCGTTACACACCCGATAAAGAGCATGGACACGCCGGTGTGAAACATGGAGGTAAAGTACATCTCTCCCGCTGTTAATGAACTTGAAGAGTCAGTTAGTGTTTCTTTTTTTAAACTTTGTTTTATTTTATTTTTATCCTCATTTATTATTGTTGTTATTATGTCACTATATTATTGTAATAACAATTTTCTATGTTGAGTCCTAATTGTATATATATATATATACATTAATGTCACACATGACTTCTTGCCATTGACTAAAATAAAACAAAGTGTGTTTGCTTTTACGTTGCGTTTCATCTTTGACAATTAATACATTTTAAAAGTAGCCTGCTTTGACTTAGGCGTTCAGTTTGTGGTTTTATTTATACAAAAATAGAAAAATACAATAGAAACATGCCTCAACCGATTGTGTTTATAATGTAACCTATATTCATTTAGAACAAGCCTCACACTGTAGCACCAGTTAGGTTGAGGTGCTGTGACCCAGGCTGCTATTTAGCCCCGCGCGAAGCCTACTGTGCCTGCACAGTGGACGCAGCACGAGACAAGCGCTCCATGCGGCAGCTCTCGGCCAGTCTCTGCGGAGGTGTCTGAGTGTGTGAGCGTGTGTGTGTGTGTGTGTGTGTGTGTGTATACGCATGAGTGCCAGAACAGGTAAGCATGTCAACATTTTCGTCGTAACCTATATGTCCAAAAGAGCTATGTGCAAACGCAGATAGTCAAACTTGTTTTGCTACACTGCTGGTATTTTATCAATAACAACAACAACAACAACTCTAGGTCTGTACTAGCAGGACGAATTCAATTGAATGCAGCTCTGGATAAACAACGAGGGGGGACCCATCTATTTTCCATCTGTAAGTATGGCTCGCAACATCTGCTTGTCTTCTTTTCATGCGTCCGGGGTTTGACATCTGACGCTTCGCAGTGAGATGTCTTCACCTGTGTCTGAAGCATGTTAAACACTGTATATAAATGCTGTCTGTATTATAAGGAAGCTATGTGTGTGTTTGTATGTGTGTGTGCGTGTGTGTATGTGTGAGTGATGTATGCTTGCAGTAGCCTATCCACGTGATATTGTGATAAGTATGTTTTTTAGGAAAAAAAAAAATAACTGGTTGCAAATGTGTGTCTGACAGTATGTTGAAATTCTGCAGCATTATAAAATATTTGGATGTACCGATATGTGCTCACTGCTCAGCAACTGACGCTGAAAAGGAAAGCAAAACCCACATTGATAGCCTATGTCTATTTTAAATTATGCTTCCTGGATTTACACATATTACAACAATGCATATCATTACCGCTATGCTGGTGCGTCACTGGAAACAAAATTATAAAAAAGGAAATAGCTTGGTAAATAAACCAACAATGACTTTGGAGGTTATGCTAACATGAATCCCGAATGCTCCAGTGTTTAAAAAAAACATGGTGGCTGCTTTTGCCAGCAGCATTAATAGAAAACTCATTGGCCTATTATTATTATTATTATTATTATTATTATTATGTAACCCACATGCTTTTTTATTTTAATTTTTTTGCTAAATTAGCCTTATTAACAAGAAATTATCATTACACAATTTTGAATGCAAACTTTAATTCTTTATTAAAATAACATTAAAGATGAGAGAGAAAAAAACACAAACAATTTGGCTTTATTATCTGGATGGTAACCAGCTGATTTATGTACACACCTGCAGGAGCAACATTCCCTGCTGTATGACTTTAAAATGGGTATACTTTTCACTCTAAGAGCTGACTACCGGTCCAATGCTAATTTAGAAACAATTTAACACGTCGCCTTTTATAAAAGAGTCCATTCCCCAATGATAAAATCATTTCCATGTCACAGCGCGGTATTAAATGGCTCACACCGTTTAAAGTGATGGACCGGATCAGGCCTTTGATAGAGTTCCCAGGAGACAGCTGGCCGACGGCGGCCGGCAGCCGACATCAAAGCCCACTGTGAACTTTCGATTTAGGGACCACGAAGGATCAAAAGACATGTATTGATGTAGTAGTTCATCTTATGTATCGTTATTATTACAACAGGCTAATTACTGGACATAACAATGGCAGCAACGGTGGAGCTGATGTAGCTGGTTGACTCTTAATTTCTTAATGATGGCTCAAACTTGTGGCTATTTAGCAAGGTAATGATAGACTAGCCTACTAGCCTACAGGTAGTTGTAGTCTATCAAAGCAGGGCTGTTCATAGCAGGGTGAAGGGAAAATGCAACAGCAACCGCTTTTCTTAATTAATTAAATTATTAAATAAATAGGAACGGTGCCATGCAGGGCAGGTCGTGTGTGTCTGATTGTGGCCTATATCCAGATTACATGATTCGGTTTAAATGAAAATCCTTCTTCTCTGCTGACATCAAACCACAGCAGCTATTTTAACCCACAATCTACACTGGGCCATTCAGCAGAGCCATATAATTACGTTGATAAAGGTAAAAACTTGCTTCAGTAACTGATTAGGGCGAACCCAAACCTGTTGTTTGCATAGGCAACTTACTAAAGCAATAATATTGGCAGATCCATTCTCCACTGACTACAGACTTTTAAATCTGACTCAAAACGCAACGCCAGAGATTTTTTTTTTCTTTCTTTCAAAAATTGGACTCCATCTTATCTTTACGTGACAACAATTTTATCAAGTAGAATATCGATCAAGAAGGCTGACTTCGCTGCAGCCAATAGAGTGTATCGATAAGACTGTTGCGGTTGCAGGGGCAGTGCCAACCCTGTAATATAGTCTCAGAAACGCTGCAGCCCGAATACCGAGTACCGCTCCGCTGAAAGCCTTAAGTGGATTATTTCTGAGACCTTTCCGAGGCCACTCTTGTGTTAAATGGATTTAGGTGGCTGGCAGGCACGGTGTAATAAACTCGCAAATTAGGTTGAGCAAACAACCGCATTAGAGGGTACTCTTTATTCCAAAGAGAAAAACACAAGCAGATGATACGGTACGTTTGAGGTGTATGGAAAAAACAACAGACCTATGCTTGAAAAAAAAAATGTTTTGAAAATGACTGATAGGCTGGCAACGCAACAGGTAGGGGACATGCCGGGTGTTGCTGTGTGACAGGGAAAATTAAAAAATTGAAATTATTTCACTTTGCTGTGGAGCCATTTTTACACAGCTGATGCTGCAGAGCCCCTAGCATTACCTTTGTACATATTTGATATGTGAAAGAAACGCACGGGCCATTGAACAAATCTCAACAATAGCCTCGCTTTCTGTGGCTCGAGTGAAGCCATGTTTACTGCCGCCATCCAGAACAATTTAAACCAAACGAATTTTTCTCACGCACCAGACAAGACAAATTGTTTCTGCAACACCTTTTTAAAAAGAGCGATTAACTATAATTACACTTATAAAGAATGTGTTGCACTTCTGCGCAAGCCCATTGGGGAACCGTTTTTCTGCGTCATTTAAACGTCTCCATTTTATGAGCTTCTGGAGACGGGATGGCTCTGTGACCACGTTTTTTGGAGTAGTTTCTTTCCAGATTGTTGCCATTTCCCTGCGGTTTCTTCACAGGAAGAGACTGACTCTCACCCACTAAACGGAAGAGGGATGACCTGCACCCGGGCCATGCCAGTATCACATTTATTGCCCTTTACCTTTTTTATGTTCGTGGCTATATAATAGGCCTATATTTCTACACTGTCTGTATAGTATGTAGATAGATAGATAGATAGATAGATAGATAGATAGATAGATAGACTTTTTTATGCACAATGACATTAGGGTTAAGACGGTTAAATTAATTAAGTGATTGCACATTTTTAGGAACTATGCTTTAGCCCACCTGATTGACACATCTCGATATGCGACTTATTCATGGACCGAGCGTGTGACATTTGTTATCATGTTTGGTTTTAAACTGTGTTTTAAATGTGTATATCTGAATGCTGTAGCACTGTGAAATTATAAGGACCTAGAAATAAACTAACAGACCCCATGAAATGCTTGACCCAGTTTCCATGTGTTTTTGTTTGTATGTTTCGTTAATTGAAAAATAAAAACATCAAAGCCTGGACACTTATTCCCACGCTTTACTATGGATACAGTCCTTGTACTCTAAACGAGTAAACTCTTAATTACCCTCCAAGATTAACCTTTCGCTCCCACTACAAGTTATTACATGGTAGTGAAAATAATAATAAAGGCGATGACGCTGGTACTAGTAGCAGAGTGTGTGTGTGTGTGTGTGTGTGTGTGTGTGTGTGTGTGTGTGTGTGTGTGTGTGTTGAGGGGAGAGGGGGTGGGGGGTGGTTGGGGCACCTCCTCAAGTTCATGCACCCCGTGCAAACAGAAGACGCATGACGTAGTACAGTAGGCCTACGTCAGACTAGACGGCCGGGTGCGATTTCGTCTCTCAGAGTGAAACCGAAGCTTTATCCACAGAGGACAAGGCTCCGGATTAAGGGTTACGTGCAGATAACATCTCCCGCCACACAAGATCTAGGGAGTGAAAGCTACCCAGTCACGGTTTGGAACCGAGAAAGTTAGAGCACTTCAAAACAAAGACGTGTAACTTCAATTATACAGTGACTGTAGCCGCTAATTCCTTTGGTATTCCGCTGCTTTTAACTCCCTCGCTCGCTTTCTCTCATTCACACGTTGTCTTTGTAAACAGCAATGCGAATTCAGGAGAGTAAATGTTACAGCGTAAATCTATTAATATAATTTTACAAATACTTGCAAACCAAACAAATCAGCGTATAGTCTATTGACTCGGCCACTATCCAGTACGCCATAAAGGGTGACAGCCGCAAGGCTGACAAGCAACACAGCTGAAACGCAGAAAGCACCAAATCAATGACAATTACTGGCCTCTTGTTATTCAGAGGTGTATAAAGAAAGCGCGGCACTGCTGCAGTGCGTCCTTTCAGAGCGCAGTGTCACAGTGGCCCCTTATTCAGAAGCGACGGGGCCTTTTCTCTACTGCGCGTAATGAAGTCATACAAGCGGCTACAAGCGGAGCTGGCTTGGTAATTATTAGCCATTAATTGGGTTCAAGACCTTGGGTGTCTATGGGAAATGGGAAATGTGACCGCTACAGACCCGCTCTCTAAAGTGTGCCGACGGAGACTACTGTTGGTGCAGGCGCCTGGTCCCGTTCATGTATGCAGCTCGCTCACCTTACAGCGGACGGGCGTCTCCACTACATGATAAAATTACTACAGCATGATAAAAATGTCTAGGCAGAGGATAAGGTGTCAACCAGGGACGAGCGCTTTAAAGTAAGTGCACACACCAAACAAAGTCTGGAAAGACTGTTATAAGCTGTATTATCATTTATGCATGTATAGTGTATAGGTATAGGCTACTCTTAGCAGACTGCACATTTAATTTGCATTTATTAGAAATCAATACAGTATAGACTGTTTGCACACGTTGGTTTGCACCTTAAAACAGAATAATAAATGAGCACACACGGCTTAAAAATATTTTTATATAAAAAATGAAAGATAAAAGCTAGGACAACATGGTTCCAATCTTAGATCACAGACATACATTTTCTCTGTGTGTGTATTTAGCTCATGTGTATTTAGTAAATGAAGTAATACGCACCTCATCAAGCATTGTGCCTAAGTCATTTTTGAAACAGCAAATGACAGAGGAACCAATTACTTGAGTGAATTAATTACGATGTCTGCGAAAATGAATTTATTGTTCAAAAAATGACTGTTATTGACACATCAATAAATCATTTGATAAATCAATAATTTATTGAATGCCTGAAAATAAAGAGAGTGGTGCTGACGCTAATTATGTTCAACCAATTTGCCAAATTAGTCTCTTTTACAATATGGTATAATTACCGATGGATAATTAAACGCCTGGTAATTATGGGGTAACAACCGAGCAGTGGGTAGTCGAGTGACAAGGAGAGTTTATTTATTTTCTGTTTGTCCAAAGTGAACTTTTTCTTGCTTATGGTGTTTTGATTATTGCTGTTCTTCACGCCATGCGTGAAATCCCCAAAGATCAAAGGAAGCGAGCAAGCGAGGAAGCTGCCACATAAATGCAGGCGCAGGCATCGCCTCGAGCAAGGAAAGAAAATGAGCGCGAGGTAGAAATGACCTTAATATGATGTCATCAATCACCCTGTCCGTCTGGACACTGGGAAGCCTAATCATAATCTTTCACCCGGGTGAGGAAGGGCAGGGGGCAAAAAGTCTTTTAATATTTGACCAAAACCACAATGAATCTATTAACCTTACACGCTGCTGATGTTGTTTGTTTAGAATTCTGTGCCAATAATACCGCTAATAATTATGATGGTAATTATAATATAATAATTAATGAAACACAATAAAATGATAATAACAAGAAGAAGAAGAACAAGAAGAAGATTGATTAACATCAACATGTTAAACATCGGCATGAAAAAAAAAAACATGTTCACTGTGAATTTGGTTGTAGCATCAAGCTTATTAAACGTTATTGGAGTTTTTTTTTTAAAGTGCAATCGTCTAATGAAATATTTCAAAATTCTTTGAAAACTGCAGTGTTGTGGATCTAATGGGTTATTGTGTAGACTGGTTATAAAGAAACAAATATTTGGAGAAAAGGCAACCGATAGGCCTACGAAAATATTAGATTCATAACCAGACTAACTAAATCCAAATGGGTGAACAAACATTCTTCATGAAAATACGTTTATTGTTTATTGTAATAGGCTATAATACATATAAAAAAACTGTACAGGCTTTAAAGATAAACAAAAAAAATGCTTTTAGTTTTTGTTTATTGGACGACAGTTTGACGGCGTTAAATCCCACCCATCTAGCATTGAATTTGTAAGCCTTCTCATCAAACATAGCCTAACCAATAACTCAAGTGACTTATGATTTAGACTATGAGAATTATGCTACGTTATGCTACGTTTAAAACATATAATTTTAAGAAAGCATAAAATCATCAGAGCACTGAATTATTTCTACCAAATATCTCAGGGCCACAATATTTTCTG
>JAODXP020000018.1:31389463-31394463 GCA_027497455.2 Sardinella longiceps | reverse complement strand
CCATAATGCCGTTCATCTGCCGTCCGTGTGTGTTTCTGCGTGCAGGTTTATAGAGCATACATTTTTGGAAGTGTGTTTGTGTGCGAGTGCAGTGTGTTCATCAAGTTAAAATGTGTGTAGGGGAATGTATTTTTATGTTTACAAAATGTTTGTGTGATGGCTGTGTGTGTGTGTGTGTGAGTGAGCAAGTGTGTAGGTGCGTGTGAGTGTGTATGTGAGTGAGTGAGTATGTGTGTTTGTGTGTGTGTGTGTGTGTGTGTGAGTGTGTGTGTGTGAGTGAGTATGTGAGTGTGTGTGTGTGTGTGTATACACGCGCACAGGATGACAGGATGATTAATCGTCCTCTCGGTCAGGCCAAGCAACACATCAAAAACAACACGGTCGCCGGGCCGACGGCTACTTCCTGCACTGCCCGCACCACCAAATTAAGTGAGGAAGAAGCCGGACACTAATGAAGTCTCAGCAACGTCCAGCAGACAGGCCAGCGGTTAGCAGTCATCCCCTCACTGAGACCTCAACAGGAGTTCAGCTGAAGAAAGAAAGGCAGAGAGAGAGAGAGAGAGAGAGAGAGAGAGAGAGAGAGAGAGGGAAAGAGCGATAAAGTGGAGAAGGAGAATAAGAGGGAGGGAGAGAGGCAATGAGATTATTTAAGTGAGTAATGTGGTAATTGTGCAGACATACAAACACACATAAACACAGGGTACTCAGACCAGGCACACACACACACACACACACACACACACACACACACACACGAAAAGAGAGAAAGAGAGAGAGAACACTCGACCCTGGTGTATATCAGCATTGCACACTGACAAGATCATGATAACAGCACTCAACCGATACTGGCAGAAAATAAAGACCTCAGCGCTGTGGTCTAGACACAACCACCTGGCCTCACTTCTGAACCCTGTCTGAATTCTGATTCCGCACTTCTGAATCCTACTGTCTAAAATTCTGATTCCGGAATCAGGCCACATGAGACCCACAGCTGGCCCAGATCCTTGAGAGGATTCAGCAGATAAAATAAAGTTTAGAGGCAGGGCCTGTGGTATGTGAGAGAAATAGAGGCACTAATGCCTAACTGTTCAAACAAGTTCTAGTACATGTTGTAGTGTACTAAATGTGTTGGAGTGTACTTAATGAATGAAAGCACACACAGCTACAGACAGTATTCAAAAATATATTAAACTTGCACAGAAAATGTAAACTTGCAGTTAAAGACATGACATGCTACACCCAAACTTATGTACACACATATACTGTATGCTCTTCTCTTCTCTCTTTCTATCATTCCCTCTCTTTCTTTCTTTCTTTCTTTCTTTCTTTCTTTCTTTCTCTCTGTCTCGTTCTGTGCCTTTTTCTTCCGTATCTACTTCATGTTCTCTTTCTCTGGGCACAGGGAAGTCAAACTCCTGCTGAAAGTTGTGCTCCCCCCCTTCTTTCTCTCTCTCTCTAATACACACTACACACACACACACACACACACACACATGCAAAAAGAGACAAGTTACTCACAAAGCAAGCTGGTAGAATTATGCAAAGCATGCTGGAGGAAATGCATTAGAGAAGAAATTAAATTTGTTTTGTAAGTTCGTCTGCAAATGTGTGGGAGATAAGAAATGCTCTCTATCTCTACGCTCTGTCTGAAAGGCTGAAATGGAATGACAAAAACCCAGTACATGTTTTATCATAATTTTTTTTATCATATTGTTTTTCCTGTATTTTATAAAACAGCAGGACAAAATAAACAGTATTATGTATAGTTTCACTGGTTAAAAGTGGTCAAATGCCACACACACACACACACACACACACACACACACACACACACACACACAATGCACTCTCTCTCTCACACACTAACTCTCTCTCTCTCTCTCTCTCTCTCTCTCTCTCTCTCTCTCTCTCTCTCTCTCTCTCTCTCTCTTTCACACACACACACACGCACACCCACATACATGTACATACACAAATACATTCTCTCACACACACAAATAGACTCTCTTTCACAAACACACACACACACACACACACACACACACACACACACACACACACACACACACACACTTAGAGACGGAGAAACCCCCTCCTGCGCGGGCACGCTGGAGAGGAGACTGAAGACTGAAGGTGTTGTAGAAGAGTCTCTGAGTGCTGGTTAATGAGTTGCCAGCTCGGTCTCAGATGGGTGGCAGAGCTCAGCTCAGCTCAGCTCAGCTCACACTCATACAGTCATACAGTACAGCCAGCCAGCAGCTGGTATGGACAGACACAGAAAGAGAGAAGGAGGACAGAGAGAGAGAGAGAGAGAGAGAGAGAGAGAGAGAAATTGAGGCTGCTGCTCCCTTTTTTAAATGTCCAAAGACTGCCCTCCTGTGTTCTGTGCCTAAAACACAGACACACATACTGTAGAGCAGTGTGCTTACCCCATCTCTCTCTCTCTCTCTCTCTCTCTCACACACACACACACACACACACACACACACACACACACACATACACACACACACTCACACAAACACATAGAGATGTGTGCTTACCCCATCTTTCTCTCTCACACACACACACTTACACACACACACACACACACACACACACACACACACACACACACACACACACACACACACACACACATAGAGCAGTGTGACCCTCTCTCTCTCTCTCTCTCTCTCTCTCTCTCTCTCTCTCTCTCTCTCTCTCTCTCTCTCACACACACACACACACACACACACACACACACACACACACACACACACACTTACACACACACACACAAAGAGATGTGTGCTTACCCCCTCGTTCTCTATCAAACACACACTTACACACTCACACACACAGCATACTGACGCACACCAATGTCACTTCACCCACTCTCTCTCTCACCACAAAAAACACATTCATATCAGCACTGTTGACCTCCACCAGCTTTCCCATGCCCAGACTGAGAAAGAGAGTGAGAGAGAGAGAGAGAGAGAAAGAGAGTGAGAGAGCAAGAGAGAGAGAGAGCGAGGGAGAAAGAGAGAGAGAGAGAGAGAGAGAAAGCGAGAGAAAGACTGTAACACAGAGAGGTAAAGAACAGTGTGAATGCAATGTAGAGAAACAGAGAGAGAGAGTGTGAGAGAGAGAGAGAGAAAGAGAGAGGGTGAGAGAGCAAGAGAGAGAGGGAGCGAGGGAGAAAGAGAGTGAAAGAGTGCAACACAGAGAGGTAAAGAACAGTGTGAATGCGATGTAGAGAAACAGAGAGAGAGAGTCTGAGAGAGAGAGAGAGAGAGAGAGAGAAAGAGAGAGGGTGTGTGTGTTTGGAGGGAGGGGGGGAGTCAGAGAAAGTTACTGGGAGAAAAGCAGAAGGAGTGAGGAAGAGAGCAAGTGAGTGAGTGAGTGAGTGATAGAGAGAGAATGAGAGAGGAGTGTTGATGGAGAGATAGGCAGGCAGGGAGCTGGGAGCTGGAGCTGGACATTCCTGGGTTGAGCTGATGGTTCAGGGGTGGAGGAAGATAACACTACTCTATGCTGCCTAAGGGACACACACACACCCAGAGGGACACACACACACACACACACACACACACACACACACACACACACACACACACACACACACAAACTAGAAATCATGCTTGTATACATCAATACAAACCTTACTGTACATTTGCGGGTGGCAGACCTTTACAAATGTACCTCCACAAAGATATCTACAGAAATCACACACAGAAATACATTGTGTCTACAACACAACGTCAACACAGACCCCATCTGCAGCACATCGAGTGCATTTGCACAAACACAACTCATCCACCCGTCTCATCAACACAAACGCAGCAGTGAGCGGTCTACAGTTACATGGCGTCTCCTCTATCCACACAAAGTCAACAGATTGGGGCAAACACATCTGCTAATAGTCACACAGACACAGACGTACTGCAGTTTACTCACTCACTCTCAGGATGGCATCCTTCATTAGGGCTGCCAGACACCACAGCCATCCCGTCATCCAGTCTCACACACACACACACACACACACACACACACACACACACACACACACACACACACACACACACACACACACATACAGATGAGTGCATGGGAACACCCACACAGGTCTTTGATGCTGCAGTTATATTAAGAGCTGGGGAAGTGTGTGTGTGTGTGTGTGTGAGGGGGGGTGACATTGGTGTGTGTGTGTGTGTGTGTGAGGGTGGGTTGAGTGGGGGGGTATTGACGAGCTCTTCAAATTGCTACCACTTGGGCCTCCTGTTCGTTGGAGCAATGAAGAGAATAATAAACTCCGTTCTCCAGTGGAGAGTGTGTGTGTGTGTGTGTGTGTGTGTGTGTGTGTGTGTGTGTGTGAGAGAGAGAGAGAGAGAGAGAGAGAGAGAGAGAGAGAGAGAGAGAGAGAGAGACAAGGCGCTTCAGGCCAGCACGTTTAAGGAAGAAAAAAAAAAAAATCTGCAATTGCCCTTCCTCTTTTTCTCTGTTGTTTTTTCTTCTTTCCTTTCCTCCTCTTTTCCCCTCCTTCTCTTTTTAATCTGCTCTGGAGGTCTGTCTGCAAGCTTGTTCTTTCGTTGAGTCGTGTGATCTCTTAATTGCGGTGCCGTGAGTAAGTGTGCAAGAGTGTGTGTGTGTATGTGTGTGTGTATGTGTGTGTGTGTGTGTGTGTGTGTGTGTGTGTGTGTGTGTGTGTGTGTGTGTGTGTGTTTTAAGACAGCAGCTTCCATTGTTTTCCCTAATGGCTCCTTAGGAGTCTGCGAGAAAAACCAGGACACTGAAATAGCTGGAAACCTGTCTTGTGTTGTGGCTTTCAGCTAATGATTCTAATAAATCCCAATTAAACCCCCGCGCATCAAACACAACCACCCAACACACCACAAATCACTCCTCCGTACATCAACTCAAATGTGCCGGGCACAGACTTACATCAGCCATGCAACAGGTCAAGAGAACAAAGGTTACAGGTTCACAGTTTGATCAATTTGATTACTGATTAAATATAT
>JAODXP020000018.1:31381963-31384463 GCA_027497455.2 Sardinella longiceps | reverse complement strand
TTTGGCTGATTTTTGCCCCTGCTACTTCCTTTAAAAGACGAACCAATAGAAAAAGTATTGCAGCACCTGCCTCCTCTCTAAACTTGAGCCTCACCAATGGACCAATGCCCCAGGAGGAGCTGCACAGACAAAACTACAATGGAGCCATGATATATTACCAAAGGGTAATAATAAAAGAGAAAAAAAACGAAATACAAATAAACAAATAAAAAGTTTTTACTGTAAAACTAGTGAACTAGACATAAAACTAGAAAAGCGCTCAGAGAGCGCAGACCTCTGCCAAGACAATGTGGTCACAGATGGTGTTCTGGATCACTGATCGAATCAAAACCAAAATCGAATTAGTTCTTACTTGTCCCAATACACACGTTGTCCGAAAATTTCATCCAAATCCGTGCAGTACTTTTCGAGTTATATTGCTCACAGACAGACACACAGACACAGACGGACACACACACGCCAAGCAAAACTTGGCGGAGGTAAAAATCGAAATATAAATAAACAAATCAAAAGTTTTTACTGTAAAACTAGTGAACTAGACATAAAATGATTTACACATCCTGGATGTCTGGTGGGAATAAAACTTGCATTTATCCACCCTTCATATGATTTTGAATTGAAGGAATTTTGGAGAAGGTACCCAAACTATTTTTTCTGAGGATACCTCAAAGGAGTCCCTTTAATATAAGCATCCAAATGTATATTGATAACTAGAGTGCAGACCTCCACCAAGGCAATGTAGTCACAGACACAATATAAATTCCAGATCATGTTCTGGATCACAGATCGCCACCAAAATCGAATCAGCTCTTGCTTGTTCCAATACACACTTTGTCCGAAAATTTTATCCAAATCCGTGCAGTACTTTTCGAGTTATCCTGCTGACAGACAGACAGACAGACAGACAAACAGACAAACCAACACGACCGAAAACATAACCTCCTTGGTGGAGGTAATAATAATAATTCTCCAAAGAGAATCGCCTAATGATGATGTCAGTGGATGATGTTTCTGTTGTTTCCCCTTGTTGCCTGCATACTTTTAAATAGAGTATCTAAATCTAAAAAGTACGGGTGGGGAATTACAGAGAGCCAATGGTGATTGAGAATACAACAGCTGCACAGCAGACACATGCGAAGAGAATGGGCAAGGGCTCATTGATGGCTGCAGCCAGGGCCGTTACAAGGTACTTGGGGGCCCCAAGCAAACAGGACATGGGGGCCCTTCACTCCCCGTAAATACTTACATGAACCACATTGTTATAATTTTCAAACATCATCAATATAATTATTTGTATTGTACAGTTGTCTAACTCCAGTTTACAGTCATTTTTTTGTTGAAAAACACCACCAACTTAACAACTAAAATGATTAAATAGTCAATCTTGGGGGCCCCTTTCAGCCTGGGGCCCCAGGCAATTGCCTGGTTTGCCTGCCTTGTTGCGACGGCCCTGGCTGCAGCCTGAAATGAAATTAAATGAAATGAGTGGTTGTGGCTGCTGTTCCATCTACTGATGGGGAGCAGCTTGGCCAGGAATGAGGAAGTAGAGGTGGAGTTACCTGGAACTGTTTGACTCACAGACCGACCGATCTCTTCTTTCTCAATGGTAACAGCACAGCAGCTGCCATGTTTATGGTGGTTACCTGGCTGCAACCCCTCCACACCACATCTGCAAATGATGACAACCAAATTTTTTAGAAATGACACAATGTGATGTATATTAGGTTATATATTTATGTGTTTTATGTTTATTGACACTGTACTATGACTAAGAGAAAAGTATAGAATATATTTTTAATATAGTATATTTTGTAATATGAAATAGCAAGAAATAGAAATCATAAAATAAACATTTAAATCTTTAAATATATATAGCCTATGCACATACATATAAACTGAATTTTTTCTGTACTCTGCCTTGTCAGAGACAGCACATAAAACAGACACAGAAGCCAGGTTAAAGAGGTAATACAGTGTCAAATTGGTTGGCATCATTCCATAATTGTATAGCCTACATGACCCAGTGTCTTTGTGTTCAATTCAAATGTAGCTATTTCAACTATGTATATCTCAGTGTGTATCTGTATGTGTTTCTGAGAGTGTGTCTTACTTCACCAGAGCTGCCATAGGACACTTCCTGTTGCAGTAGCTCCCCTCTATGGCTGATCACCAGAAGTGCATGCAACTCTCCTTTCCTCAGCTAGCTTTCTCTTCTCTCCTCTCCTCTCCTCAGTCTTGTCTTCTCTTCCCCTCTCTCCTCAGCCTTCTTTTTCCTTCTCTTCTTTCCTTTCCTCTCCTCAGCTCTCTTCTCTTCTCTTCTCTTCCTCTGCTTCCAGTTCCTCAGTCAACTCCACTGGCAGCACAAACAGCACTCTTGCCATGCTCACTTTCACACACACACACACACACACACACACACACACACACACACACACACACACACACACACACACACAGAGACATCACACACACTTCACACACACACACACACACACACACA
>JAODXP020000018.1:31366963-31376963 GCA_027497455.2 Sardinella longiceps | reverse complement strand
TAAAAAAAAACATTCGGGTCACTGAAGAACACAAACTAACATTTATCCCGTAGGCCTAAAATCAATATTTTTTTATCCAATTAAAGAAAAAACAAATAGGCCTAGCCTATTTTAAATCACACATAAATTTAAAATGTTTCATACTTGCATTTACATAAAAATGCTATACATGGCATGAATGTCACCTGAATGGGATTTTGAAATAGCCTAGATATGACGGTCAGTGGCTTTTGTAATTTGTGAATATTGAATGGCAGTTTCTGGCACTTACTTTAGGCTTAAATTGTTATGTATTATCAATAAAGATACATTATCAATAATATGTATGTAAATATTATAGTTTCGCCAAAAGTATAGTCTCTGTCCATATGGCCTCTTTCCGGTTAGGCTACACTTCATTTAACCCTCATTTAATACACTTCTATCGAAGAAAAATAGCTAGATTTTGCACCTGATCTCAACACACGCTCACAGTAAAGTGCTGTGGGAAACCGACCTGAATAGGCTATAGCAACCATAACCACAAGCTTATCGTCCTGTTAACACACTAAAGAAGGCAAAATAAATAAACAACTTTAAGACTTCCGACACTACAAAAGCAACTAGGTTCGACTGCGGTGGGTAATGTGCAATTAGCAGGGTGGGAAGATTGACATCCAACCGCGACATTAGCCCATTAATGACCCAGTAACGACCCATTAATGACCAGGGTAAACACAGCATCTCGCCTACTGTAGGAGCATATAGGCATTAGCATTGGTTCTCTAATACCATTGACTGTGCAAACTTGACCGCGCAAACAGCACCAATGTGTCCATTAGTCTGTTAATAGGTTTGCAGAAGTAGGCTATTCTCATGGCAGAAATATAAACATGCCTGTTTTTAACAGGCTGTGATTTCGGCAAGTTTGTTTCTTTACTGACCAATGCATTTTACTCGAAATGTGGTTAAGGCCATGAAGATGCTTCGAATAATAATGGCGCAAAAGGTTCATCTTCTTCACCTGCATATAAAGTAGGTCGTTTTCGTGTCAAGACTAAAAAAAGCACAAGCGTAGGCAAAATGTAGCCTACAATTTGAATTGCTCCCTAGTTTACAGACTGCACATTATGCTGATTTTGTGGTGGAGATTTCTTTACCTTTTCTGTTCATTTGCCTCTGACATTATGACCACATCTTGGTTAGGCTATACTTCATGAAAGGGAAGTTTGTTTTAGAAGATTGTTTAATTTGCCTATGACACATTTTAAAGTTTTGCACCTACACAAGTCTCAATTCGTGGGAAAGAAAAAACAGTGTGATAAAATTTACATATTTGTTTGTGAGGTTAGGCTACATCTCCAACGTTGGAACTTGGGAAAATGTATCGGGTTTCATGGGAAATATAATTTTGTCTATCCATGGGCTACCACAATGCACACTCACATATGAGTTTAGCAGAGCAAATGTGCACCCAACACGTGAATGGATACATTACTCCTATATCATCTGAACCATGCTATAAATATAATATACAACAGATGAGAGATGTCTCTGGACTGGTCGGGAAAGGAAAAATAAGGATGGATCTAACAAAAAATCTTCACTGAAATCTTCTCTGTGGGGTCACTGAAAACAAAGAGAAAGTCTCTAAGAGCATGCACAGTACACACACACACACACACACACACACACACACACACACACACCTCTGTCCCACTCCTCAACTCTCCTCAATCAAGTCAGACACCGCAATGAAGTCTTCAGCAATCACATACTTACCCATGACTTCCAGTATTTCAGAAATACATCATGTGCATACAAAGGGCTGACAAGCACCGCTGGAGTGTGTGTGTGTGTGTGTGTGTGTGTGTGTGTGTGTGTGTGTGTGTGTGGATGTTCATACACACAGGTGTTTGTTATTAACACTTACACATGAGTGTAGCAGACAAAAGGCTACAACGTTTTTACAAGTGAGTGTATGATTGCATTTTGCATTTAGTGTACACATGTGTTTGTGTGTGTGTGTGTGTGTGTGTGTGTGTGTGTGTGTGTGTGTGTGTGAGGGAGCTTTATTTCCATCTGCATTCTGCTAAATTTAGTGTGTGCTCACGTCAGCTGCATCTGCATCTTTCTCTCCCTGTGTGTGTGTGTGTGTGTGTGTGTGTGTGTGTGTGTGTGTGGGTGCTGTGTGTGTGTGCGTTCTGCTGTGTGTGTGTGTGTGTGCGTGTGTGTGTGTGTGTGTGTGTGTGTGTGTGTGTGTGTGTGTGTGTTTAAAACTAAAACAGTAGACTACTTCACCAGCCTGGCAGTGCTACCGATATAAGCAGCCTCTGCAGCTGCCCCCATCAGCACCAGTCCCAGCACTGATGTGCAAAAGAATGTGTGTGTGTGTGTTTGTGTGTGTGTTTTCATTCATTTTTCTTACATGATGTCACATCGTTGGTGTTTTATATTTGTAAGCTTGCAAAATGAGTATGCCAGTCATACAGAGACACGTGACACGTGTTTTTGTAAACTGAATATTGAAAGACATAATAGCTAACACAGGTCAATTTTACTGTAGTAATCATGGCTACCTTGAAGAAATTCCCAGAGCTGAATCATACTGAAAGACACATTTCTAGCCATAGTTGGGTCCTCTCTCTCTGTATCTCTCTCTCTCTCTCTCTCTCTCTCTCTCTCTACCAGGAATGAGGCTTTACTGTTTAAGAGGCAACTGAGAATGTTGGCTAGAATATGCAACTAGTACCTGTGTGTGTGTGTGTGTGTGTGTGTGTGTGTGTGTGTGTGTGTGTGTGTGTGTGTGTGTGTGTGTGTGTGTGTGTGTGTGTGTGTGTGTACATGTGTGTGTGTGTGCGTGTGTGTGTGTGTACGTGTGTGTGTACGTGTGTGTGTGTGTGTGTGTGTGTGTGTGTGTTCAATGTACTCCATCCTTACTTATAAATCCCCAAACTTCCATGGCACACCTTCCCTCCCTGTCCCCACCCTGGAAACATTATTATCATACAGTAAACACACCTACTGGACGCATGCTTGTTGCTTTTGTCACTGCATTCAATGTATAGCCAAAGACTGCCTGGGATTGGCTCATTCCCCCTATAGCCTAGCGGCTAGCTAGCTTTTAGCATACAGAGACAGCATGACGTCAAATTAGCGTTGTCAAATGAGACAGTGATTGCCCCCTTAAACTGTTACAGCTTTACAGGAAGCCGGTCTCCAGTCCACAGCTCAAAACAATGGAGCACTGATTAGGGTCTGAGGAAAGAGAAAGAGAGAGAGAGAGAGAGAAAGGCCGAACTGCACAGCCAACCTGTGCTGTGCCGCCACCACGTCCAAGAAGTCGTGAAAATTGATCGGCGGAGCAATATAAGCTGACCGTTCATTAATCAAGCAAGAAGGAGCTTTTGAGAGGGGAAATCCGTAATTGTTATTTTCACTGGTGGCCATTAATCTGCCCTGTGGTGGGAGCGAGCAGAGCAGAGCGGAGCGGGGTGGGCAGCTCTCCCTGCAGACTTCACCTGCAGGCGTTTACAGTACTGCTGGGAAACCACTATAGCTAAGGAGGGATCAGGTCTCTCTCTCTCTCTCTCTGCTACACCTCCACTTCAGCCCAGCCCAGCCCAGCCTGGTTTGGCTTGGTCCAGTCCGGCCCGGATGCCTACAAGTTCAGGCTCTCTGGGTGCAGCCTTGGTTTGGACTGCTTGAACAGCAGAGGTCGAGATCCAAAGCCATGGCAAAGGTCCCAAGTGATGGCAATTACAGTATACACAAATCAAATATAGAGATGATGAAAGACACCTGAAGTGCCTTGGCAGTGTGTGTGTGTGTGTGTGTGTGTGTGTGCGTGTGCATGTGTGTGAGGGGAAAAGTGGGTGAGACAGAAACAGAGTTTGTGTGTGTGAGTGTGTGTACTGTATGTGTGAGAAAAAAGTAGGTGAGGTGAGCAAGCTTGTGTGTGTGTGTGTGTGTGTGTGTGTGTGTGTGTGTGTGTGTGTGAGAGAGAGAGAGAGAGAGGGTGTGTGTGTGTGTGATCCCACAAGTGCCTTGTGCTTTAAATACACTTGTAACCTACTAACCCTAATAGATGTGTTGCAAATCTTGCACTGCAGCACAGCAACAATCATTAGCTCATGCTAAGGGCTACTCTATGCTAAACACAGAACTGTGCACACAGAGGAATATCCGGTAATACAGTACACAGGAAAGACAGAACACTGGAGACTCCTCACAACATCCGGTCCAGATATGATAAGATAATACTTCAATTAATAATAATTCAAGCATAGGTTCAGTTTATATGACAATAAATCTTGGTTTTATGGCAAGGTTTAATTAGACTGACATAGCCCGACCATAATACTGCTGTTCATCCGTATTCATGGTCTGGAGGTTCTTTAACCTGACGCGATTATACTGCGGGGGGAAGGGCATTCATTTCTGGTTTGAAACGTTTGGACAGCTTGTCTAATCAGCTTCGCTTATTGGCCGGTAGACTCTCTACCGATGTAAACACACCCCAGAGGACCGTGCCCAGACCATGATACGTATGAACATTCGTATTATGGGTGGGCAATGTCAGGCTAAGGTTTAATGTCATATAAACCGAACATATGCTTTAATTACAGTAATAATTCAATTAGTAGGACACACATACAGTACAAACACACACACACACACACACACACACACACACACACACACCTCTGTCCCTTTGTAACATTCATTTTTTAGTTATTTTATTCATTTGAAAGTGCACAATGTACTTTAATCAACATTTCAATTTTTAATAAAAAAAAATTTACATGTGCCATGAGTTTTCAAAATAGGGAATTTCCGTCTGTTCGTCAAAAGACGATGCAGACGATGGCTAAACATGATCTACATACATACAAACATCAAAAAGATAAGATGTCAAATTGTATGCCACTTTAGGCGACTAAGTTGTTAAGTGTGGAAGTGGTGATATGGATATACACTGAGGGGTACTATGGTGACCATAGTGCAAGAGAGTTCCAGATCAAGTTGCTCGTTTTCTTAGTTGACGTTGAGAGTTCAATATCAAACAGTGTACATACACCATAGAAATATGCCTTACCACCTTTAAGTGGTAAAACTTCCATCAACATGAGCGAAAATGAAACAAGCTATGAAAGATTAGCTATCTGGACGGCTCTCACCGCTTATTTTCTTGAAACGTAGAGCCTGTAGCAGACATCACTGACACAGATCATTGCAAAAGCTATTAAAGTCCAACTGATTTAACCCTGATTTATGTAATGCTGTGAAAATGGCACATAAAGGTCCCGAGACAGACTTCATACCTTCATGAAGGAGGTTTAAAAAAAAAAAAAAAAAACTCGAACCCCCCCCTTCCCAATTACATCTCTAGACATCAGAAGTGTTCTGCTTCTACCCGTCTAAGAATTAACCCTGATGTGAATTTAAATCACAATAAAGAATGCCTGGGTAGCATAAATGTGAAGCGGGGAGCCTAGCGCGGGATTAGGGCGTTATGGCTAGTGGAGTGTGAGGTTCAGGAGGAGATTGGTGGTTTGCAGGTTCGCTCGGGAGGGAAACACACACACACACACACACACACACACACACACACACACACAGGTTTGCAGGTTGGCTCGGGAGGGAAGAGGTCTTTGCGTGAGTGTCTATAATTGGCAGCAGAGGGGAGCTGCTAGCTGACATCTGCACATGATTTCGGGTGATAATAAATCAGTTTTGTTTCTCAACTGGCACACTTCCACTGGACTCTCTCTCTCTTTCTCTCTCTCTCTCTCTCTCTTGCTCCCCCCTCTCTCTCTCTCAGCCTTTCTCTCCTTTTTTTTCTTTTAGTTTTTTCTCTCTCCTGTCTCCTACTTTTCTCTCTCTCTCTCTCTCTCTCTCTCTCTCTCTCTCTCTCTCTCTGTCTCTCACTCTCTCTCTACCTCATTTTTTTCCTATTTCCCCTTTTCTCTCTCTTTTTCTTACTCAGACTCTCTCTCTCTCTCTCTCTCTCTCTCTCTCTCTCTCTCTCTCTCTCTCTCTCGCTGCACTTCATTCTCCCCCCTGCCCACCGGAAAGTGAAGGACTAGCAGTGGAGGTCTGGAATATTCTCCAACCTCTTGCACGTATTGGGTGGCCAGACAGCCTGAGCCATGAAAGACCCAGTCCAAAGCAACACAGAGTAAGAGAGACAGACAGATGGAGCAGACGTGTGTGTGTGTGTGTGTGTGTGTGTGTGTGTGTGTGTGTGTGTGTGTGTGTGTGTGTGTGTGTGTGTGTGTGTGTGTGTGTGTGTGTGTGTGTGTGTGTGTGTGTGTGATGAGTGTGTGTCTGTGTGTGTGTGTGTGTGTGTGTGTGTGTGTGTGTGTGTGTGTGTGTGTGTGTGTGTGTGTGTGTGTGTGTGTGTGAGAGAGAGAGAGAGAGAGAGGGGGGGGTGAGAAAGAAAGAGAAAAAGGGAGAAAGAAAAAGTGGGAGGGGAAATACATGCTGTAATTATCAGAGTGTGTGCTGTTTACTGAAACCTGTGAGTGGGCTCCAAATTCACATAAGGCATGAACAGAACTCACACACACACACACACACACACACACACACACACACACACACACACACACACACACACACACACACACACAAACATACATACACACACATACATAGAAACATTTGCAGGCATATATGCATAATGTACTCACACTACACACACTCCAACAGGCGAGAGTGTGCATACGCACGCACACACACACACACACACACACACACACACACACACACACACACACACACACACACACACACACACACACACGTTTAGTACTGCCCCTGCAGAGTGAGCTGTGCCAATAAATAGTCCCTCAGCTCACCTGTGGCTGAATCAGCTTCCAGGGATGCCCACAAACAGCCACCAATTGGACACCCTGACTATTGCTAGTTTCCCCCCCCCCCCCCCTGCCATGCCACAGCCTTTAAACTGGCCTCAGAACTGCCTCATGTGGGAGTTTATTTCCACAGGGCACTCTGATAGGGGGAAAAATATAATATTTTAGTTTGCATGATAAGCCTGGACGTCAAAATGATACTTGGAAATGTAGATAAAAAGCTCTTTAATGAAATTAAAGACGACTGAAAAAGGATCTAAAGGCTTATTGTTTTCTTATTTTTGCCTGGATTAATCATGAAAAAAAAAGGCCTCGGCAAGATAACCAGACAGGACTGAGGGAGCATAGCATACATCAAACATAATCATCGGCAGACGTAAATATTTCACCCTTAATGGAATATCGTGTGCGCCTGCAACTTTTTTGACGAGACGTTTGGCTAAGCGGAATGCTCTCTGAGGCAACTTCATTCCATGAATTCAGAGCTCCGGGCCGGCCGTTTCCTCAAAGCTTTACCAGCATTCTCTGGCAGGTCGACTCGGCCTCGAGAGCCAATCAAATGGGCTTTCAGACAGACAGACAGACAGACAGAACGACCGACCGACCAAACCGCCATCCACTGCGCCGCACATCACCACCCTTGCTTTGGACATTAGGGGCCTGAGCCAGCAGCCTGTATCCTGTGGCACAGCTCCACGTTCAGAGTGAGCGATCACGGCGATAAAAAAAAAAAAAAAAATGTCTGTCGTACATATATGCAGCAGTGCAGTCAGGCCTTTGCCAACACGTCTCTTTGCATAAGCATCTCTCTCTCTCTCTCTCTCTCTCTCTCTCTCTCTCTCTCTCTCTCTCTCTCTCTCTCTCTCTCTCTCTCTCTCTCTCTCTCTCTCTCTCTCTCTCTCTCTCTCCCCCAACAAACCACCGGCCCACGTTTTTTTATTATTATTTTTTTTCCATGACCGCGCGAACTACAGTGAGAGACCTCTGAACCCAGACAGGGAAAGCACCCCCCACTCCACTTTTCTTCCCCCTGGTCGTTTGCTCTCTTGCGCAATCTTGCGAGTTTCTCGAGTCTCGCTTTATTTTGCTCCTCGATGTCTCTCTTGCTCACTCTGGGCCTCTATTTTGACTTTTTCTGTCGCTCTCTTTGTCAGTTGCATTGAATTTATTCAGCTTTCTCACTCTTTTGCTTTCTCACTCTGTCTTTCTTTTGCTTTCTCACTCACTCTCTCTTTCTTTCTTTTGTTTTGACTTGCTTTTGTCACTCTCTCCTCTCTGAATTTCTTTTCCTGTTCTCTCTCTCTCTCTCCCTCACTGCTCTCTCTCTCCCATTCTCTCTCTGTCTCCCTCTGCCCCCCCCCCTCTCTCTCTCTCTCTCTCTCTCTCTCTCTCTCTCTCCCCCTTTCCCTTCTTCCATCTCTGGCTGGAGAGCAAGTTTTGACTCATGTCTGCGGAGAGTTACGGCTGATGAAAAATACGAGCGCGATGACCAGCGGTGTAAATCAGACTCTTAATAACAATGCTACATGGCGTCAGTACAAAAGCAACGCTGCAATAAATGGCCTTTACGAGTTGATTTATTGGAAGTTCTCCTGATACGTTTCGACACAGCACTTTTGACATGGTCCACGGGAGCAGCCAACTGTTATCCGCTATGTCGCTAACAGCCTGCAGGGCCCTCCGTCCCTTATGGACAGCGTAGCGTAGCGTAGCGTAGCAGTGCACAACGGAGGGGCTTGTGATGTCATTCAGTGGAAAAGTCTCAGCTATGCAAGGGCACGCTCTCAGGGACCGGGACTACAGCCAGTTGCGCTGCCATTTGCTCTCCGCTTCCACTCCAGTCCACTCCGCTCTGCGCATTCCCAACAGAAGCCATGGAGAAACAGTGCAGCGATTTTATCTACAGCCGAGAGAGAGAGCCGCCGCCACCACCACCACCACATAGCAAAGCAGATCCAGAGTTTAGTCCTTTTCGGAAAAGGAAGCTGAGAGCCATGTTGAGAGTCTGGTGGTGGTGGTGATGGCTGAGAGCATGGCTCATGATTTCTCCCCTCTTCCTCTTCTTCTTCTTCCAAACACACACACACACACACACAGACACACACACACACCCCTCTTGCAATTAGCTTTTCGGGGGCCACGTACCCGCAAGAGGACGGTGTGCTCCGGTTACAAGGAAAGCACAAAACAAAGTCAGAGGGGAAGCGAAGCGAGGCGCAGCTCCAAAGCTGCCAAGATCAACACACAGGGAGGAGGAGGAGGAGGAGGAGGAGGAGGAAGAAAAGCTGGAGGGGCTGTGGATGGGATCCCCACTTCCACCCCTCCACCACCATCACCACCACAACCATCACACACACACATGCAAACATACTACAGTAACACACACACACACGTACGTACACACATGTACACATGCATATACGACACATGCCCAGACACTGATTCACAAAGACAAGAGCTGCTAAACGACTGAGGGAGTTGGAGAGGAGGTGGAGGGAGTAGTCCTGTCTGTCTCTCTCTCTCTCTCTCTCTCTCTCTCTCTGTCTGTCTGTCTCTCTCTTCTCCCTCTCTCTCTACTTTACTCCCTGTCTGGTCTAGAAACCCTCCAATCAGAGAGTGATAAAGCCATCGTCCTCCATCATAATCAATCCAACAGCTGATTTATGGATGAAACTCCCCTTGGCACTGACATCCCCTTTGACATGAACACACACACACACACACACACACACACACACACACACACACACACACACACACACACGCACACATGCACGCACACACACACACACACACTCACGCTTGCTGGCCATCTCTCCACCACAGTGTGCCACTGAGGACTGTCAGCAGAGGGCCTTGGAGCTTTCAGCGGAGCCGTGTTTAGACAACTGGTCTAACCACATCTCCTGTCTTCATCAGGCCTCTATGTTTTCCATGTTAGGCTTGGGGATCCTAGCATAACTGTGGAGGGGGGAGAGAGAGAGAGAGAGAGAGAGAGAGAGAGAGAGAGAGAGAGAGAGAGAGAGAGAGAGAGAGAGAGAGAGAGAGAGAGGGGATTGGTTGGATTGGGGTTGGGGTTGAAGTGCTGTGCTGTGCTGTGCTGTGGTATGGTGTGTGTACACACAAATGTGCTGCCCTATGCT
>JAODXP020000018.1:31346963-31351963 GCA_027497455.2 Sardinella longiceps | reverse complement strand
TGTGTGTGTGTGGGTGTGGGGGTGTGTGTGTGTGGGGGGGGGGGGTGGTTGAGGGGTTGGGTTCGGCTGGATGGATTACGGGAATGCACCAGACACTGGCCTCTGCCCAAACCCTCCGAGCACTCTGCATTTCTCCTTCTCCCTTCCTCCTCTCTTTTTTTCATTCTCTCTTTCTCTTCTCTCTCCCCCCTTTCCTCTTCTCTCTCTCTCTCTCTCTCTCTCTCTCTCTGCATTAGGCCCGTGCAGCTGGTTGCTCCTCTTCTTCTTCCTTCTCTCTCTCTCTCTCTCTCTCTCTCTCTCTCTCTCTCTCTCTCTCTCTCTCTCTCTCTCTCTCTCTCTCTCTCTCTCTCTCTCTTCCTCTCACAGAGAGCATTAGGTCTGTGCAGCTGCTTGCTCAAATGAGAGGAGCAGTGACCCGGCAGAGTGGATCAGCGATGCTGGTGACATTACGAGCTGATAGATAAACCATTGGTGCTGCCGGGGAGGCCGCCGGGGCCCTTGGGAGAGCCTCGTGAGCGAGCGCAGCGCCCAGGCGAAACCACCGACCCAGAGCTTTGATGTCGTCCCGAAACGTTATTGACTCTTGGAGTTTTAAGAGAGACACAGGAACGCAAGACACAAGTCTGATGCGCCCCAGTGCCCTCGGAGAAGTTAGTCTCCTTCAGATCAATGGTCAACCACTCTTTTCCCCCTCCAGGCTATGAAAACAAAGAAAGGAGGACATTTATGCAAACGAGACAGAGAGAGAGAGAGAGAGAGAGAGAGAGAGAGAGGAAGAGAGGGGGAGAGGAAAGAGTAGAAAGACAGACAGATAAAAGGAAGGAGAGAAAGAAAGATGAAGAGGGAAAAAAACAGACAACAGAAAAGCAGAAGTACAAAGAAGAGAAAGAAAGAAAGAAAGAAAGAAAGAAAGATTGAGGTAAAGAAGGAAAAAGAAAAAGAAAAGACTAAAAAAAGACAGACAGAGACAGAAAGCAGGAAGGAAAGAGAGAGAGAGAGAGAAAAAGAGATACGTACACACAGCGCGAGTTCAGATTAATCTAAAAGAGCCTTATGCTCATTGCTTGTTTGCTTGCTTGCTTGGGAGATAATTAAGGGCATCTGAAGGAAAGATGTTTGGCCAGAGCATCAGGTAGCTGTCATCAAGCCAAACACTCTGAAGCAAGAAGGTGGATGAGAGGCCATCCAAAGGTTTCTTAACCCCCCAGCACACAGATACACACTTGGACTGAGAACAGAGAGACACAGAGAGAGAGAGAGAGAGAGAGAGAGAGAGAGAGAGAGAGAGAGAGAGAGAGAGAGAGAGAGATAGGCAGTAGTGATATGGAAGTGAATTGTTTGAAGAGTTCATGATCAACAAGTTGTCTTCCTATGACCTTGTGTGTGTGTGTGTGTGTGTGTGTGTGTGTGTGTGTGTGTGTGTGTGTGTGTGTGTGTGTGTGTGTGTGTGTGTGTGTGTGCAGTAGTGGAGTTGTAAAATAAAAAGAAGGGGGATGGTGAATTTTATCATTTGGGTAATATTGGCTAATATTTCTAATGTTAAAATAATAGTAATTGCCAAATTAACGGATAAAAAATATGGTGCAAGGCATAGAGGGATGGCCGTTCAAGGCATCCCCCTTCTGAAATAAAAATGTAAAATAATCCCCCTCAACTCAGCTGAAGTACTGTGTGTGTGTGAGTGAATGTGTGTGTGTGTGTGTGTGTGTGTGTGTGTGTGTGTGTGTGTGTGTGTGTGTGTGTGTGTGTGTGTGTGTGTGTGTGTGTGTGGGAGACTGTGTCCATTCATGTTGCATTTGAGAAGGAGTCTGTATTATTAAGAAGCATGTTTTATGTGGGCATCTAAGACAGTGTTTTAGAGGTAGTGTGTTGTGTGTGTTTTGGTGTGTTTGACTAAGAGAGAGAGAGGGATAGAGAGACAGAGAGAGAGAGAGAGAGAGCATGTGTGTCCATTGAATGGGTATAAGGCTTAAAGTGGTTGGGGTGAACAGGTTATCATCCACCCTCACTCCCAGAGCTCTGGCAACACACATATACACACAAACACACACACACACACACACACCTCAGTTAGTCCCACCTGGGGAACGCCTTCCCACCCCTAATAACAAACACATGCTGTTCCGCTTGTCTGAACACACACACACACACACACACACACACACACACACACACACACACACACACACACACACAACCGTCACTGACTGCAGAAAAGGATCCTTTGTGTTGAGACCAAACTGTGACAGGACACAGCTGACTATTTGAATGATATTAATGGATCTGACAGCACAAAACTGCCAGTGACGCCCGACCCAAAACTGCCCAATCAAACGTCTGCATCCCATCAGCGAAACTAAACATGTCCTTCCAGCTCTGCTGAACACACTTAAGTGATCACCTGGCAGAAACGGGAGCCAAAAAACAACAAAAAAAAACACAATGCTAAGTGCCTAATTGGGATATCTGTATTTTCACACTGGCATCCGCGAGGCCAGCTATCACAGAATTCTGCGAGGACCCATGATAGTGGCCTCCTGGGGAAGTCATCTAATCCCCTTTTGGGTAGTCACCCATCCAGATCCAGATTCAGATTCAGCAGCCACCCGACCCGAGGGGGTCTCCATGCATGCAAACCTGCCTGTGCATTTGAGAAAAGAACTCAGAAGGGGCCGAAAAAAAAAAAAAAATAAGTTTCTCCTCGCTGAACAACAAGCACACAGCAACACAGCAAAGCCATAGTGCAGCTCAGTGAGAACCTAGGGGCGGCCACACCACAGCCAACACTCACTCACTCAGGACAGAGAGAGAGAGAGAGAGAGAGAGAGAGAGAGAGAGAGAGAGAGACAGAGAGAGAGAGAGAGAGAGAGGGAGGGAGGTGGGAGGGAGGGAGGTACAGTATGTGTGTATGCCACACCAGAGCCAACACTCACTGAGGATAGAGTAAGAGAGAGAGAGATGGAAGGAGAGAGGGAGGGAGGGAGGGAAGGAGGTATGTATGTGTGGCGTACCAAGGCCACAGGGTCCTATGAAACGCAGCAGCAGACCGCCTTTGGACTCATTAATCCTACATGGTTTACCAAACCGGCTTCATTAGCACGGACTCCCCCATAAATAACTACCAATATGGTTAAATATATATGATTTAGCTTTGCACGTTTCGCCTTTTCATCCTTCCACGAAGGAAAAGGGAAAAACCCTGGAGGGTAATTAACTGCAGTCGAAAGAGGATTTTTATATTTGTGTCATCAATCAGGTGTTTCGGTTTTGCCAGAGTAACTTACAGCAAATGTGTCAAATACTCATTAAAGGAATAGTCCACCTCTTTATGAAAATTGGTTATTCACCCCCTTACCTGGAGTTACATATGTGGGTAAAAGCATTTTGGTTTCAGTGCTTGCGTTTTACAAATATGACATCCTCAATTTTTTAGATCTAGCTTAGCATAGGCGCTGGAATGTAATGTTGCCAGATAGCAACTCTTTGGCAACTTTACTTTCCAGCGCCTATGCTAAGCTAAAGGTAAAATTGGGGTTGCCAGACTAGGACAACGCATGCACTGAGACCAAAATGCTTTTACCCACATATGTAACTCCAAGTAAGGGGGTGAATAACCAATTTTCATAAAGAGGTGGACTATTCCTTTAAGATGCTAGTCAATCAGAGCAATCGTGACAAAAAGAGCTGTGGACTCTGGGCCAGAACTGGCTTGAGCCCGGCCATGACCTGGATCTTATTTGGACTTTGACCAGAATTTGGTTCTGATATGGGCATTAATTTGGCTCTGATCTCTAGAGATGAATTGGGCTCAGGTCAGGTGGCTATTAGAATGTTAGAATGTCTTACAATGTTCCGGGGGATATTCCAAATATGGGGTTAACTTAAGTAATAAACCCAGATAGGTTACGCTAGAGAACGTGGAAAGTTACCACTATATTGAGCTAACCCACGTTTATCACTAACTCTAGCTAACTTAGCCGGGTTTACCAATAACTCTGTGCAACTTACCCAGGTCCTACCCTACCCACCATATAAGAACTGCTACAGGGAATGTGTATGTCATGTCAGCACATTCTTAAAACGTATTGAATTTCCATGCACATTTAAGATTTTATTTATAAAATATAGAAATTGTTTTATTTTATTTCCTTTATTGCATTACAATTTTATTCTTTTCATTATCTTTACATAATTCCCATCTATTTTACATTTGGCTTTTTACCTTAAATAGATTCCTCCTTCAGTCAAATTTAGTATTTTTTCCCCCATACATATTATTTTTTTATATAATATATGAGGAACTCTACTGAATTATCTCCTTGCATCAGACGACACACGTACACACACACACACACACACACACACACACACACACATACACACACACACACACACACACACACACACACACACACACACTCAATACTATCAACCCCAATGCCTCTCTGTCTTACACACACACATACACACACACACACACACACACACACACAAAGTCTTTCCTACCCATGTAGTAAGGAAATTCATAGCAATAAGGACTGTAAGCCCTCACCACAATCTGCCCAGAGCAACCAGAATGGCATGGGTACATACTCTCCAACTGGCCCTAATAAATGGGAAGCATATGCTAGCTTGTGTGGTCTGGGACCCAATATGAATTCATGTTAAATATGATTTTGTTAGAGTGCATTGCATTTATTCTCTTGGCAGACTGGAGGGGCATTTAAAATGGGAGCCATAATGATTAGATTTGGAAGAAAGGGACTAGGCTGGACACAAATCAGTTGGATGGGATGCCCGTTGTGGACCCATTTCTTTAAAAAAAAAAAAAAAAATTATAATAATGCTAATAATAATAATAAAAAATGTAAAAATTTGTCATTTGGACACAAAAATTAACAATGAGTTCAAATACAGTTGTAGCTACCATGCTTGAATCTCATAAAACATATTCTCCACTACAGGCGTCCCAAAACCTCGTGTTTGTTTCTTTTTTCAGG
>JAODXP020000018.1:31321963-31331963 GCA_027497455.2 Sardinella longiceps | reverse complement strand
TGATTGTCATCACACAATGGGACCACAATGGAAATAAGCTCTAGGGCTTTATTGTGAAATCCTGACTGTCTTGTTAGAAGGGATGGTGCGGTGTTTTATCTGTATCATGTTCTTTTGTTTTAAAATCTGAGTTGGTCGAATAAATCAAATCAAATCAAATCAAAGTCATCAAGCATTTTTCATTTTTTAAGTGTTTTTGCCTTTAATTTGATAGGATAGTAGAGAAAATGAGAGGGAACGAGAGTAAGGATCGGGAAATGACCTCTGGTCGGACTCAAACCCAGATCCCCGGATTTACAGTACTATGCACTAGCCCACCGAGCCACAGTACCAAATCATCAACAAATTTGTCTGTATTCCAGTTTATGGCACAAACTAATATTGACAATATCCCGGAAATTTTAGAACCTGAATATTCCCTGCATGTAACTGTGGTCAATGATATTAACTATAGTGATGGTTATAAATTGTTATGAAATGAAATTATAAGGTGATTATGCTTGTATTTGTAGCAACTGCGCGTGACGACATGCTAACATGGGCCCTCAATGCCAAACACATAACTGCACTGGTGGTAATTGTGCTGTGATGGCTATGCTGTGTCTCAGTGATGACTTCTGAACATGACAGTGTAATGCTGAAGTAGAGAGGAGGCTGTGCTCCAAAGGATGCCATTGCGTAAGAGCGATGACAGTTCTAATTGAGTGATAATGCCTCTCGCTCGTGATAGCTATGGCGCTTCGCCATCGCTGCCAAAAGACGAAGGGAAAAAAAACGGAATAATTGGAGCCAGCCGACTTCTGAAGGGGATTTCAGGCCTTCTGTTGTGTTGGCTTTTGCCATGCGGAGCTGGAAGCACTGGTCCGTGTGAGAGGGAGGGACAGCACTGATGGCTGCTGCAGCTCTGGAGATGGGATGTGACAGGACGGATTGGGAAACATTGAGGGAACATGGTGTAAGCTTGCGTGTGTGTGTGTGTGTGTGTGTGTGTGTGTGTGTGTGTGTGTGTGTGTGTGTGTGTGTGTGTGTGTGTGTGTGTGTGTGTGTATGTGTGTGTGTGCTGTAGAGGAGACAAGAGTGTCAGTCAGTCACTCACTCGGCTAGGCCGCTGTGATTGGGAAACATAGAGGGAACATGGTGTAAGCTTGTGTGTGTGTGTGTGTGTGTGTGTGTGTGTGTGTGTGTGTGTGTGTGTGTGTGTGTGTGTGTGCTGGAGAGGAGACAAGAGTGTCAGTCAGTCACTCACTCGGCTAGGCCGCTGTGATTGGGAAACATAGAGGGAACATGGTGTAAGCTTGTGTGTGTGTGTGTGTGTGTGTGTGTGTGTGTGTGTGTGTGTGTGTGTGTGTGTGTGTGCAGGAGAGGAGACAAGAGTGTCAGTCACTCACTCAGTCAGTCACTCGGCTAGGACAGAGGCCGCTAGTCAGCTAGTCAGTCAGACAAGCGACGCATGCAGACAGTCTATAGGCTGAGGGGCTCACAGCCTCCCAGTTAAATCTATTATCTGTGTCTCTCCTGGGACATTAGCTTTTAAAGAGCTCAGGGCGCTGGAGACACTATCTTTTAGTGTGTGTGTGTGTGTGTGTGTGTGTGTGTGTGTGTGTGTGTGTGTGTGTGTGTGTGAGTGTGTGTGTGCGTGCGTGCATCCCTATACTATCATGTCACAAATCACATGGGATTGCACATGACACGCGAGGCAACACATCCGCCAGACAGATGCAGCTCATGCAGTGAGAGGGGTGAAGTAAGTGGAGAGGGTGATAGATAGTGACACAGAGAGAGAGGGGAGGGGGAGGAGAGAGAGAGAGAGAGAGAGAGAGAGCCAGAGAGAGAGAGAGAGAGAGAGAGAGAGAGAGAGAGAGAGAGGAGGATACTTAGACACTGACAGACAGGGTGGTGATGGGAAGAGACACAGTTAATGGAGCGGAAAGTGGAGGAGCTCAAGAGATGCTCAGAGAGAGAGAGAGAGAGAGAGAGAGAGAGAGAGAGAGAGAGAGAGGAGGGAGGGAGTGAAGGAGGGGGAGAAAGAGAGGCAGAGAACATCTCCCTGTCACTTCCACTCATTCAATTTACAGGATGACTCAATCCACACACACACACACACACACACACACACACACACACACCACACACACACACACACCACACACACACACACACACACACACACACACACACACACACACACACACCACACACACACACACACACACACACACACACACACACACACACACACTTGTTGGCTGCACGGCTCACTGGCTATCTAAATAGTATACACAGGGTGGCTATGGTGACATTCTACTCCCTCCAGTGGCAGAGATCATCCCTTCGCTTGAGGACAACTACACACAACGAGCCAGGGGAAACACACACATTCACACTCACACACACACACACACATGCACACACACACACACACGCACACACACACACACACACACACACACACACACACACACACACACACACACACACACACACACACTCACACACACACGCACGCACACACAGACGCAGACAGACAAAAACACACACACACACACGGACAAACACACACACACACACACACACAGAGACACACACACAGCCCAGCGTCTCCAGCATGTTTAGTCTTCAGGAGCCCCTGCCTGTCAGCTAGTCGGCCAGACCAGAGGGGATTAATGGGCCACTTCCTCCGCATAACCCTCACCACAGACACACACACACACACACACACTCACACTCACACACACACACACACACACAGGGTGGGGCAAGAGAGACTACCAAAGGATCTGGCAGGGATTGCACTACATCCAGCATCCTTGTAGTCCACGGTTTTATACACACACACACACACACACACACACACACACACACACACACACACACATATATATATCGTTGTTTTGCAGTTTGGCTCTAACAGCAAGACATAGTTCAGCATGATAGCCTGATTTCCTGAAATTTGAAGTAGAGGAGCCCCCTCCCCCCCCCCCCCCCCAAAAAAAAATATCATTCAATAACTCTAATCAGATATTCAATTAATTAATTTTGATTTGGGGGCGTCAAAGCTCAGCCTTACCCGGACCCTTCAAAGACTTGACTTGCATGAATTGACTCAGTATGACTGGTTGGTTGAATATTCCTGGTGAAATACTTACAGTGTTTAGGGCCTACAGTTAGGAAATGTTTGGACACGGAATGGTGATACGTGTCAGTCATCACATGTGCCAGATATCAAACTAACATCGGGTGATTTTCTGAGCAGTGAATTGATCAAATCTGGAGACAGAAGGATAATTTTACATCTATAAAGGATGTAAGTAAATGCTTATTATAGCCAAAATTGTTATCAGACAGGGAGTTTGCACCAGTGCGCTCTGAGGTCATTTCCTGCCGTGATTGACATGTGGAATTAGCCACATTGAACTACCATTACAGAGGCATTACGCACAGTAAAATCCGACAATATTCTAAAACGATGCGGCAGATTGTAATCATATGTTTCAGTAGACATGTGCACAAAATAAATCACAAGAATTATTAGTTAAGAGGTATTTACAGTACACAGACTGCATTTTTAGCCTATGACAAAAATACACACACTTGAGTCTAAACAAGAATGGCCAAAAATATAGAGGCAAATAAACAAACTTTCTCCCTCTCTGTTTCTTCCTACAATCTCTCTACTCTCTTTCTCTCCCTCTAACTTCCTCTCTTCTTCACTCCTCCTCCCTCTCTCTCTCCTTCCTTTGGTCCGTAGTCTCCGTTTGGGGGTCTAATTATGGTGGGTCCTTCTGTTTAGTCCTCTCTTACTCGTCGTGATAAAAAACAGTAACTTCCAAAGCAAACGGCTCCTTAATTTTCCCTGACAGCCTCCTTTAAACACACAGCCTGGATCCCAAGCCTAATTGAGAGCACATTCCTATTCCAAACAAATTAAGCACAATTACGGCCCCTGAGTTATGGGTCTCTATCATGGCGAGATGTTTTGGTAAAAATCACCACATTTAGATCAAAGTCAGTCCAGGCCTTTCTTAATTGCATCATTAAGACTGTGCTTGCTATGAGCTTCATAAATACAGAGCCTGCTAGTTTCATTTGGGAATGACTCGGAGAGAGAGACGACCCTTAAACTAATCGTTTCCACATTTCCATAAAAGCTTCGTCTGTTTTAGGTAGAAACAAAATGAGATTTTTTTTTTTTTTTCGTTTAACCTCCCCCCTCCTCCACACACACACACACACACACACACACACACACACACACACACACACACACACACACACACACCTCCACCCCTCCACTCCTTCGCCATCCCCTTTTTATGGAGCATGATTCGGTGCTCTTTTTATCCTACAGTGAGATTTATCTTTTCATTAGAGACCGAGGAGGCCTGCCTGCGCTGCTCTGAGCAGCCTATCAAAGGTGTCGATTGGAACTGCCAACCAGACGCTCACATCGCTTTCCTAACGGCGCACACGTCGTCCACCCTACACAACTTAGCACCAAAAAACATCATAACAATAAAAATCTCTGGGAAATCTGTTTGTGTGTTGTGTGTGAGCCTGTGTGTGTGTGTGTGCTGTTGGGTTACGGGCGAGGTGTGTGGACCTGTACAGAGACATGGCGGTGTGTGTGTGTGTGTGAAGACTTTTTTTTTTTTTTTTTTTTTCGCCGGTAAATGAGCAGGCGGCACAAGAGGGAGATGCCAGCGGAGCTTAACTGGCCTCTAACTCAAACGCCTAAATGAGAGGCGCTCCTCCACCCTCACAGACCTTTCCAATTTGGCAGCAGCCTTTATTGGAGAGCAGCGAGCACAGGCGGCAGTGGGGGAGGAAGAGGCGGTGGTAGAGGAGGAGGAGGAGGAGGAAAGAGAGGCACTAAAAAAAGCGAAGGAGGAGGGGAGAATGAGAGAGAGAGAGAGAGAGAGAGAGAGAGAGAGAAAAAAAACGAAGTGTAGAGCTGACAGATAGTGGTCTGGAACATTTGTTCCCAATCTCCCTCCATATGGTTGGATTGACCCAATTTATCACTTTACGAGTGATATCTCATTTTACTGTGACGACGCACAGACAAAAAACACATTCTCACAGTGGGGTTAGACAAAAAAAAAGAAAAAAAAGAAAATTACAGCCGACAGACAGACCAGGGAATGACACAGCGATGATGGAGATAATTATTACTGCAACGAAAACAAACAAAAGCTTCTCACGACAAGCGATTCATCTAAAACCCCCCCAACTAACACAAGCCAGTTTGGATCCGCTCTATAAATAACGTGTCGCGCCACAAGTGCTGACAGACAGTGTCAAGAAGTCGGCGATGGCGTTTTAACGCGGTGGTGAGCGATGAGAGGGACAGCCAGGCCCGACGACAGTCACTATGCAGCGACAGGCAGGAAGCTCATCAGACAGTTGACGGTCCCCGATGCGAGTGTGACGGATCGCAGAGCGGCTTCGGCGGTGGAGAGAGAGAGAGAGACCCCTTGCTGGGTTTATTGGCCCCTGAGTGCTCCTTAGTGAGCGGCCCTGGTCCCGAGGCCTGACAGAACTCATTGGATATGCATAGCTCTATTAGCATATGCGCTAATAGCCCCCCGGAGGCCCGCGCTAATATAAAACTTTAAGTAGAAATGCAAACAGAGAGAGGAGTGGAGAGGAGAGGAGAGGAGAGGAGAGAGGAGGCACAATGGAATAAAGGACCATTGTCACCGTGCAAAAACATGGCCTGGAGGCATCGACGCATACTGTGGGACACACAGACACACACACACACGCACATTAAATATTCCTTACACACACACACACACACAGTATTCATGTCTCATAAGACACACACTCACATTAAATATTACTCACACACACACCCAGAGTCTCCATGTCTCTTAAGACACACTCACACACACACACACACACACACACACACACACACACACACACACACACACACACACACACACAGCTGAAGTCATCATTCTTCGGGTGCAGCTGAATCCGTGTGAAAATGAGATGACAGTGGGATGAATAATGTCCTGGCGCTCAGCAGGCCTAAATGAACAGGAATAATGTTGTCGTTGGGACACAATGGAGCCCATTTGTCGGCATGACGACCGCGGCAGGGAGAGATTCGAGCGGAGACCGGAGAGGAGAGGAGAGGTCTAACGGATGGTCCGACAACTTCCTGGTTACGCAGAGGTCAAGAACCCCTGATTGTTTTGAAAACCTGCAACCAATTCGGCTAGAAAAAAGCGACTATGCTCATAAAATCATGTTTACACAAACAGCAGCCATAGTCGTAGGACATGATTGACGTCAGCAGCGCTGAGGAGAAGGATGGAAAAAGCCGTTAAATGACACGGGAGGTCTGGGGCGATTAGCCGGCACCGGGATTGTGATTATTTGTGATTTTGAGATTTGGACAATGGCTCCCAAAACGTTCCTGGCAAGTAGCAGAGGAAAGAAATCCGTACAGATCTGATCTGGAGATCTTGCATGACCACACATACATGCTCACACACACACACACACACGCAAAGCACCGCTATCATAATCTTGCATTGCTACAGCAAAGACCATCACCGCCATCAACACTACTACCAAGAACAAGACCAGGGCTCCACCTAACAGACACACATACTGTAGTCAGACCCCTTTCTGGATACAGACACTCCTTGATGAAAAACACACAGCATACCCCCACACCCCTCCACACACACACACACACACACACACACACACACACACACACACACACACACACACACACACACACACACAAAAGGGGAAAATCTGATAAGTAACTAAGTCCTCCTCTGGTCTAAATACTTCCATCACATAAGAAAGCAATTTTGTCCAAACGTGGCAGAAATATGTCCAGCATTACTTAGAAGACTTCATGAAAGCCTAATTGAGGCCCAGGCCAGGAGCACGCATGCAGACAGCCAGCCAGGCAAGGAGGCAGGGAGGCAGGCAGGCTCCATTACCACTGGTCCACCCCTGGCCCGCTCCGATGGAAGTGCCTCCTCCTCCTCCACTCTGGCTGCATGTGCCCCACTCCATTATGGATATGTTAACCTTGGGTGGAAGGCACAGGAAACGCGCCACGGAGGTCAGGAATTAGCACGGCTCGGAGCGGAACCACTCCGCCGCCACCGACGCCGAGCGCTGTGGCGGCGCTTCCAGCACCAGCACCCTAATGAGGGCGCGGTGCCAAATGGCCATCCGTTGGGGGCAGCAGTGCTAATAACGCCATCCTCACTTCTATTATTTAATGTAATTGCAGCGATTAAACAGTCGCCCTTCCTGCAGGTCACATTCCAACTCTGTGTTGTGTGTGTGTGTGTGTGTGTGTGTGTGTGTGTGTGTGTGTGTGTGTGTGTGTGTGTGTGTGTGTGGATACAAGCACACTGGGGTCTGACCACAGCGTAACACATATCCTCAACCTGGAATCTTTTCATTAACTGTGTACACATCACCCATGTGCTGTCTGACCCAAGCAAAGGCAGTGAGAGGAGAGGAGAGGAGAGAAGAGGGAGTTTGGGGTGGTGGGGTTGTGTTTGGGAAATGGAACATATTATATATATGCGGCTTACTTCTCCTATACACCTGAACTAATGGCAAACTGGATCAGTATTTAACATGCCCTACATTACCAACTAAACAACCAAGCACAAACAAACAAACAAACTAGAGAAGCACTCAGAGAGCGCAGACCTCCGCCAAGGCAATGTGGTCACAGATGCAATATAAAATATAAGCAAACAAAAGCACGTCCTCCCATTTGAATGAAATTAAATGAATGCAATAAGTAAAAAAAAATATAATTTGTATATTATAACAATATTATAACAATAATAAACAAATACGTAAATATAATATGTAAATAAATAAGTCAATAACTAACTAACTAAATACATACGTCAATAAATAAAAAAGTAGATAAATAAATAAATAAATAGCTCTTTAAGGCTGAGAAAGATGTCTGCATTCTCTGCGGTTAGCTTTAGAGTTTCCAGGATCCTTAATTGTGACACTGGCGTTCTATGAGGCAGTTGGGCCCATCTTTTATGAGGGACTGTATTGCTTCTTAACAGCTCTGTTCTGCGACTCAAACAGACTCGTAAACTAATGCCAATGTCACAGCCAAGACCCTGATTACGGAAGCAGACAACCACAGCCTCACCGCCATCAACATCATCTGTAATTGGACAGCTGGTGTAAGAGCGACGCAGATCACGAGAGAGAAAAGTCTCGATCTTCCCGAGAGCATTTCTACCATAACAGCACACAATCCGAAAATGGTTTCCCACTGGCTATGATGAAGGCAGAGGGGATGTTTTGAGTCTTTAGGGATGTCTGATGTGCTTATGAGCTAAGCTTGAGCTGATAGCCAACTAGCACATACAGTCGGAGCATGGCGAACATGATGATGATTTTTTTATTGCTGTTCCAAGGAGAGAGGGAGATGTTTTGGGCCGAAAACCCCTCATGGAGCAGAATTTCATGGACCCCTCTTGATCACAACAAAATGTAAAGCCATTTGTTCTTGCAGATCCTTTGAACTCTTACATATTTTCTCTAACTCTAACATATTTTGCCCATACCATAACAGTTTTAAATGGGTATGCTATTGCATTTGGCAAAACTTGACAATGCAAGAGCAGTTTTCTTTAGACCTACAGATTTGTTTTACAAATGCCTATGGAAAGTTTTGTATTTGCATTTCTCTCTCCTTAAGACAAGTTTATATTTTGTAGAAAACTTTTTCACAGAGCCCCTCACAATGTGCCGTGGAGTGGACACCTGGGGGTCCCCGGAACCAGTTTTAGAGGGAGTAGCTGGGGAGACGTTTTAAGGTCAGGGTCCTGTATGTTTCAAGAGGTTTTATAGCCTGGCGAATGCCGAACTAAAAATCACGAATGATATTTAGTCTGGAGACCTACCTATTGCATCTCTCGTAGTGGAAGCATAGTTAACGATTGTCCAGAGCCGTTTATTGGGCGCAATGAATGTCTATCATAGCGTCTGTACATAGCTCAGTGCCAATACAAGAGCCACCACGTGGCGTAAAATGCAACCGAGGGCCGTACTAGTCCCTTTTTGTTCTGTGATTGGATACCGAAAGTAAGCGAGAAAAACGACCATGGTCACCATGCTGCTTTGCAGAGTGAAATGAAATAAAAGGAGCATGGGAACTCCCAGTGTTCACATTCGGATCTGTGCTTACCAAATTGGGATCTTGTTCCGACTTGCTAAACTAGCGCATTTAGCAAGCTAGCTTCAACAGGGCTATGTTTGAATTCACTCCGGTACTTTCCTTTAAGCACCTGGGAGAATTAGCAGCACCCATAGACCGCATTGGCCAGTGTTGGAGACACTCATCACCATCCACTCACATCTGCCATGGGTCTCCAAACTCCCAGCAGCTAGACAGACAGACAGCCAGTCATGGGACATGTGTGTGACGGAGAGCCTGATGTGTTACTCAGGCCTGAAAGAACAAGGAGGGAAATGACATGGAAAGAACTGACAGAGAGGGTGTAGGTGGGGGTGTGGGTGAGTGTGAGTATGTGTGTGTGTGTGTGTGTGTGTGTGTGTGTGTGTGTGTGTGTGTGTGTGTGTGTTGAGGAGGTTAAAAGCCCTCTCTAAAACACGTGTTGGAGTCGGAGCTGACCGCTCAGTGGAAAAGCCTGCCCTACATCTGCAGACATGGTGGGTCCTGAACTTTCAATTGAAAACTATTGACTTCCATATTCACAACATTAGTTTAAGATGAATTCAAGTAGTATGGCAGGCCTGTAAATGTCGGCGGCTCCCCCCCGGTCCACACAGATGGTTTGGCAGTGGGACAAAGCAAACTGGGCCGGGAACCAAACTCCAACTTCCATTTCATGGTGGCTTAGCACTTTCAACCCCCCCCCATCCCCCCCCTTTACCTCCTCCAACCCAACAGCAGCTCTGCTGTTCTGCCGCCCAGCTCCGATCTCTCCGAACGCAACTTAACGCAGCACTC
>JAODXP020000018.1:31311963-31314463 GCA_027497455.2 Sardinella longiceps | reverse complement strand
CAGTTAGCACGTGCAGTTAGCACGTGCAGTTAACACCCAACCCTAGTCGGGGCTTTATGGCTCAGCGGACTAGTGCGTCAAGGTCACACTATAAATCTGGGGACCCGGGTTCGAGCCTGACCCAAGGTAATTTACCGATCTTTACCCATCTCTCCCTCCCACCCATTTCCTGTCACTGTCTCCACTGTCCTATCAAATTAAAGACAAATGTCGGGCACCTTTTCGTCTTACAGATAGTGAGCCTTCCTGACGTTACCGATGGACTGAGTGACTGTTTTGTGTTTTGTCTGTCTGTGTTTGTCTTCGTTATAATCGCTCTGAGTGGCCTTGGTGCCGAAAAATGCGCTATATAAATAAAGCTTACTTACTTACTTACTTACCTTCAAAAACATTGAACATGAACACTAATAAAGAAACACTACACATCTGATTCCGATTGCCACAAACAACTACCCACCAAATGCAAGCCAGGATCTTTTTCCATAAGGCCAACTCATAGCCAGATTAGGGCCAAACCAGTAACATTAGCACTTTTGCATGGCAGAGCTTGACTCTACACCAACTCTACTCAGTTTTGGATGGTTTCCATGGCAACAGCGGTGGGAATGACGTGGGATAGCATAAACTGGCTACTTTAGCCATTTACAAATGAAAGTGTATGCTAATTCTTATGCTCATTAGCCATCCTGAATTAGCATGAGGCAAAATAAACTATTTCAGTTATCTGTCCTTCTAGCTAGTTCTGACATCCTTTAGCCCTACAAGTGTGCCTGTTAAACTTTATAGCCAGCACACTCATTTTATATGTTAAGAAGTAGTCTAGCCTTTCAAACTTAAGTGCATGGTAATAATTTATCATTTCACCTGCAGTAATATTACCAGTGTTGTGTGTCCTGCTGTGTGTCCTTTAATAAATGGTTGCAGGTTAAACATTCTCTAAGATGGCATTTTTGTGACAATGACACAGTGTTCTCTAAAGGAGTGCAGCTCAGCGTCATGGCTTGGAATATTTATTTGTTTAGGGATAACTGAACGACCTTTCAAAGTTGACCTGACAGACAAAATCTCACATGTACTGTAAACAGCCAATCAGCAAACAGTTTAGAGTGATGTCACAGGATCATGCTTCTTCTATTTAGAGTTTTATGCCTTACTCTTGGAGTTCTTGGAGTACAAACTACACCTCCGGCTTCACTTCCACCCCAGAACGCACCAGACCAGAGCCCTCCAGTCACAGCTGCTGTTTGGTTTGGTTTGATGTGCTACTGTGGAAACGCCGCTAACACAGGCCTGGAAACACAACGTCCGTGAGAGCCACTGCTTTCCTTCACGCTGTTTCTGTAACACAGTGGATGGGACGGGACGGAGCAGTGGTGTGTGTGTGTGTCTCAAGTGTTGGGCTGAGCTGAGTCATAGTGTTTGATGAGAATAGCGTTAGTTAGTTATTATTGCACTGTAGAGGATTCAGAACAATGCTGTGAGCTGAGCTACTTCTCGCTTTTCAACACAGAATTTAACATTACAATTGATGTACCCTGGACTGGAGCAGCACACACACAAAAACACAGTATGCAATTCATTCACATTTATAGTATGGTATTGCACACACACACACACACACACACATCACACACACACACACACACACACACACACACACACACACACACACAGACACACACATACATACTGTACACTGACACACACACACACACACACACACTAAGCAACCACCTGTGGACTCATGACTGTGTCGTCCATGAGGGTTCATGCAGAGAAGAGGCTGTGGCCAGCACACTGTAAAATCTTGCCGTAAAATGCAGGAAATCACAACTGGCACTGTTATTCCTCCGGTCTGATGGCCGACATCAGAACAGCAGGCTCTCATCTCCAAAGCTCTCTAAAGGCCTTGCTGGAGCCTTGGTGGAGAGCCATATACATCCAGACCAGTGGATACACACACACACACACACACACACACATATTTACATTTATGCATTTAGCAGACACTTTTATCAAAAGTAAAAAGAGGAATAACAATCAAGCTACAATACAATACAAGTTCATACTTTACTGGTAGTGTGATTACACACACACACACACACACACACACACACACACACACACACACACACACATTTTCATTAATTTGTGTGTAGAGCTGTAAGGGAAGGTGCACCAGAAAGAGGAAGGCTATCTGTTAAAAGCAGCACCTAAATGTATACCACTGAGCAATACAGGAAATAACTGTAAACACACACACACACACACACATCCATAATGATGGTGGACAAACATACCGTATACATACATGGGGTTGCGGTAGACTGCATGTCCTACAACTATACACTATCCAGGTGTGCTGTGAGGTGCCCACTACCCGCCTGCAGGTGTGTGTGTGTGTGTGTGTGTGTGTGTGTGTGTGTGTGTGTGTGTCTGTTGGTCGGGGGGTGTTGGAGGAAGTAAGGGTGTCGCTGTTGGTTGGTGGCTGAGGAGAAAT
>JAODXP020000018.1:31297593-31304363 GCA_027497455.2 Sardinella longiceps | reverse complement strand
TGTTATTGAGCCCCTATGTGTGTTTGTGTGTGTCTATTTAGTGCATATTCATGTACAGTGTGTGTTTGCTGCCAGTATGTGTGTATGTATACTGCATTAATATGTATGTGCTTCCCCTCAGGCTTGTATTCCCTGGGCAAGGAGAGCCTGCTGGTGGATCTGGCCATGGAGTTTAAGACGTGGGTGGAGGTGAGCCCAGAGCGTCTGGAGGTCCTGCTGGCCCTGGAGCTGGCTGACGTCTTCACTACGGAGCCCGGGGCAGGACGCATCCGCGTGGTGGACCAGGACCAGATCCGTGCCGCCAACCTGCTCCAGTGGAACAAGGAGGAGCCCACGCTAGCCATTCTACCCACTAGCCGACCTATGGTGAGTGAGTGTGTGTGTGTGTGTGTGTGTGTGTGTGTGTGTGTGTGTGTGTGTGTGATGCTTTCATCCAATGATGGGACTCTGATGTACCTCAGTGCCATGGCCTAGAGTGTAGCGCTCTTCTGACGTATGATTAGAAATTGATGCCAGTTCTGTTTTTATTGTTTATTCTTTATTCGTTAAAAGCATGTCAGTTGAGTATTTCAGTGGGGGAAAGTATTATTGTGTATATGCACTCTTGACTTCTTTTCTGACATTTCAGAGTGTCATCTCACCTTTGTTTTGACATTGATTCCAGGTGTCGTGCCATCCCAACGTGCATGTGGTGCCCTACTCGGACCACTCGTCCTACCAGGAGCTGGAAGACTTCCTGTCTGCACTGCGGCCCATCTCCATCATACCCATCGTGGGCACGGGCATGCCTTCCTTCTCTGCCGTTTTCAGCCCACGCAAGAAGCGCCGCAAGACCGTGGTGCCCGAGTCAGTCCTGCGCTACATGACAACAGACGATGTTCCAGCTCACAGTCCCGCTAGCGGGCAGTTATGCCGGGGGGTGCGGTCGGCAGCGCCACGTGGGGTGGTGTTTGAGTCCCCTCCGCGGCCTCGGAAATATGTGGCCTCGAAAAGAGAGACTAGCGTGACAGAAGATAGCGACAGCACGGTTACTGGTTCTGATTGCATCTTGTTGGACATGGAGCGGGGTTCTATCATTGACGTGGAAAGTGAGGTGAGCCTGCGATTGGCTGACGAGGGGAGTGAAGTGAGTCTGCGATTGGCTGACTATAGGGAAGAGGAAGATGGGGAGGGGGCAGACCTGCTTCAGTCTCCTCGCTCAGGACATGCAGTTAATGCCTGTGGTGACATGGTTGTGGAGACGTTAGCTGCATCAGAGGGACTTTCACCGAGCAGAACGACACCCTCCAACGGAGAAAGATGCTCTTCCCTGGAGCGTATCAGTCTCCATGACAACACATGTGTGACGGCCTCAGCTGCCACTGCGGTTACCCCGCGCAACCCCTCAAAGTCGCCACTTCACAGCCAGGCATCTGCAGACAACACTGAGGAGGAGGAGCAATGGCTTCTGGGAAACCTGGTCTTCCCAGAGGAGGAACTGAACCCTGGGTCTCAAGTTGTGGTCGGCCTGGGAAGAATTTATAACCTGTGCCCGTTGAACGGTCCCAAACGGAGGGGCGATCTTTTCCAAGGTGCCATAGAGAGATATAAAGCTGCTTTGAGGTAAAATGTGAACACTTAAAGGAATATTCCACCTCTTCATCAAAATTGGTCATTCACCTGGAGTTACATAAGTGGGTAAAAGCATTTTGGTCTCAGTGCATGTGCTTTCCTTTTCTGGCAACCCCTATTTTAGCTTTAGCTTAGCATAGGCACTGGAAAGTAAAGTAGCCAAAGAGTTGCTATCTAGCAACTTTACATTACAGCGCCTATGCTAAGCTACAGCTAAAATAAAGCTAAAATTGGGGCTGTTGGACAGGGAAATCATAGAAATCATACACTAAGACCAAAATACTTTCACCCACATAATTATGTAACTTCAGGTAAGAGAGTGACTAACCAATTTTCATAAAGAGGTGGATTTTTCCTTTAACAGTACGTACGGAAATAGTAAAAACATGCACTTGCAACAACACTCCACCATGTCTTAGTAAGTGCTATTGTTATTATTTTATGTGTTGTTATTTTATACAGAAATGTTTTAAGTTTGTATACACAAATGTGCCCCCTGAATGAGGAAGAAAAGTCTCTGTGAGAAGCTGTACGCGTACCTGTGCCAGAACAAAATATGTATTTAAGCAAATATCACTTGTATTTATACAGACTCGAAGTCATTGTATTTGCACCTTTTATCTAACGATAAGATAATAATAATAAGCCTTTTATTCCTTTTGGGTGGATGCCTTTTACTTACCATCTGTTTTACATTGTGCCCAATAACAATGTGTGTTACTTCTTGTTCTTTCATAGGACATTATTTAAAATGGTGAATCCTCTATGTGACCTTATACTTTCATGCATATACTCTATAGTCTGAGCATATAGGCCTAACCAGGCCTTGCTTCCACACGGCTGTTTGTGAGTGGTTGTGTTGCAGAAGAGGCATGTGTTGCATTTACAGGTTTGCATGTGTAGCATTATGTTGTAGCCTTCATTTTCTGAGTGAGAACAGGGTTTTTATCCCCCGTTAACTGTTGTGCCAAAATGCTACACTTTTTCTATTCTGTGGATAATAAAGTGTTTGTTCATTTTTAAAAGTATTGTATTGTCAGTATTTTTGTCTGTATGCATTGCCAGTGCATTTTTTAGATGATGATGATGATGTCCTCAGAAGCTTTGATGTTCATGTCTTGCCCTGCTACAGACAGTGGTTAAAAAGGCCATAAACAAATTAGATATTTCTCATACTCTGCAACTGGAGAATGGAGATGTCTACTTCAGAAGCACATACATGAACCAAGCGTTCATGTTTCACTTGATGTGTACTATATATTCTGAAGTTATTTACAGAGAGATGTCGAAAAGTATACGGAGAGCATTCCCCACCAAGGCAATATGGTCACTGACCATATATTATATCATATTGATATTCACTGGTGTTGTGGACCACTAACTACCTCAAAAATGTAATAATTTGAGTCCCACGTCTCAAGATTTCATTCAAATCTGTGCAGTACTTTTCAAGTTATGTTGTACATAAGCAAACAGACAGACAAACCAATGCCAACAAAAATCTCCTTGGCTGAGATGAAGATCAGAATACCCATGCATATCATCATAAGTCCTCATTAGAAGTTTACTTTTCCAATAGTGGACCCAGCATAAAGTAACAACCACCTTTGTCAGACGGCGGGATTGAGTCTTTAATACGTTGTCAGATGAGTGCACAGTGAAATACAAACGAGGACAAGGCAAGGCTGCTAAGAGGAAGACGTTGAGGCAGGAGACGTTAATTAACAGGTGCTTCTGCTCCCCTTGAACGACTTGACAGACGCCCCAGCTTTGTTTACCAGACCCGCATCAGCACCGCTTCATCACTCTTCATTAGAGGCAAAGTACACAGCAAAGGAAGTCTCACACAGGATTCTGAATTCAGCCTGTGTGGATACTTGTTAACTATTCTTTGGAAGAACTTTACAAAGAAGACCAAGGCCTGCCTGCCTGCTTGCCGCCCATACCAACCATATAACACTGCAATGGTGGCAGTGGTGGAGTAATTTATGTTTTAATGATCACACATGTTCAGTTTCATCATGATAGTGTAAGAAGGAGGAGAATGATATACATGTATCTCAAGGCACTTCCCTGCTTGAGATGAGACCTTGAGACTGGGGACGGAAAAGGAAAGGAAAGCCTCCTTTCACCAGAGAGAGTCCTTGAGTAGAATCAGGGCTCAGTCATAAAACCAAGGCCTTTGAGAGCTGGGAATAGATTGATAGATATATCAGTCAGAATAAGCATGTATATATGCATGTCTCTATGATGAATACTATATTAAAAAAATATGAATAAAAAAATGCATCATGATCTGTGAAAAGTGCAAGATACAAGATACATTTTTAAAAAAGTGGTTGTAAAACAGCTATCTTACTGTGAGTAACAAACAGGATGAGATTTTAATTCAAAATAAGGGGAAGGCAATCATTGGTGAACAATGCAGTAGATAAAATTGCAAAAACATTGCAAGACCGAGTACAGTTGTCAAGCAAAAATAATCATAGGGTGACAGGCCTTTACCCCAACATTCTTTTTCATCAATAGACTAGAGGGGTTGGAAAAAGTCTGGGGACTTGGAATAGGAAGCCGTATGAGGTCACAGAACAGTTAGAGCTGTGTACTCTGGAAGGGTTTTGTCTGAGAGGGGGCGATGTCTTTGAAGCTTCCTTGCAAACACCTACATCTCCACCCACACAAAGGAATACAGTAAGGGCATGAGTGTGGGGGAAATGGCTTCCCACAGCTTCACATCAAGCAGTCTCATTACCGTTGAGTTCGAACACCTTCTCTGTGCTTGTCTTTTTCTTTTTCTCTCTCTCTCTCTCTCTCTCTCTCTCTCTCTCTCTCTCTCTCTCTCTCTCTCTCTCTGTTTTGTGTGCTTGTTAGACTTTACCCAGTGACTCAGAGCAGTATCATCGCTGCTGCTCTCATGGTGGTGCAAGATCCAATCAGTGCTACAAATCCACAGTGGCATATTAAATCAGTTTGGTTGTGTCTTTAAAGGAACTAATATTATATCAGCCTAAGCATCCTAAGAAGCACTGAACCATTAGAAGAAATAAAGTGACAAAGGTGAACAGTTTAACACAGGACTATATGTATGTGAAAGAGCAATTATACAGGGTGTGCAGTACTCTAAAGTAACCAACAGGTGGCAGTAGCACCATACAGTTCTGAAGTTACATGGTCAGAATGTCATCTGTCAGAGTCAGGTTTTTTGTTGTTTTCCAAAATGTTCATGTTCATGCATGCATTGATATTATTTTGGCTTCACACAGTGCCAATAGACAACACAATAACACATTCACAACTTCTTCGACTGAAAGATGATGTTGTGTGTAATAACTGTAACCAAGTGTTAGGATAAAGTGATCAGCTTTTCATTAGCTCACAGACAACAGACCAGAAGGTGCTGGTAGGGAGCTAAATGGGAGAAGGTGCTAGCAGAGAGGAGGGAGCTAAATGATTGTGTCGAGGGTGGGGGGTCATTGATGATTTTCTTCGCCAGCTTCATGTGCAATAAAATTTTCTGAAAGTAGGCCTACTGTGTACAGTGCTTAGAGAGATGCAATTGAAATTACTGTTTTGCACTGCAATTATTTATCAAGATGATAATCATAAATTGTACTGCCTGTTAGCCTACTGTATAATCGTCCATGATAACCACTATGCAATGCAATTTATATTGACAAAGCAATGAAATAATGCGACTAACAATTAAGTGGGCAGTAGGAGGCAGTGGATTTTCTTTCCAGAAGAGGAATTCTCCAAGGGAGTTATGCTGATTGCATTGCTGTTGTTTACAAGAAACAAACAAATTCAGCAGTGCTTCTATCATACCCACAAATGGGTTTTAAGTGTGATATAGCCTCTCCTAAGTTCCTCAAGTACACTATTGATCGTTAGAATGGATCTTTTTAATGATCTATTCGTCTTTGAAGTCCTCAGAGATATAGAGCCTGTAGAAGTTCAGAGTGTGCATTTTGATGCTGGTTAAGTGACCCATTGTTCCTCCTACTGTGATTTTCAAGGAAGGCCAAGGGCACATTGAGAGACACTCCAATCCAATTACTCTCGTTGCTGGAATTTATCACTTAAATTCTTCTACTTTTTGAATTCCTTTAATGTTGCAGTAAGATTTTCTCAGTGTGTGAATCAGTGTGACGAGAACAGACAGATGTTTCATGAATGGAATCTTACGCTGATTAATGAATGTTTAACGAGTCAATATGGTGATTAGAGTCTGTTGATGAGTCGTTACGGCGATTTCAGGCTGCTGACCCAAACACCCTCCTGCCATGCAGGCACCTGCTGCAGTCTTTTGCTAACGAGGAGGGAGAATTCCCAGTGGGCAGGAGGATGTTGCAAACCTCTTGAGCTACCAGGCTTTACTCAAGGGAGCGTTTTAAAGGGTTTTAAAGCCCATTTTGGGATGCTTGTGTGTCAACAGCAGGAGCTTAAAGGAAAATACCGTAGTAAGTTTAAGCATAGCCCTGCTGCACGAGCCTTCTAACAGCAATATATTTCGCATGAAATGAAAGAATTTCGAACCGCATAGACCTTACGTGAACGCGAAACACTTTACATTGAGTCAATGTAACCTCAGATCTTACTTTCGGTTTCCAACAGTCAGGTCCCATTGATTCAGTGTAAAGTGGCTGTTCGCTTCTGTGTTCGCGTTCGGTCTGTGCTGTACCAAATTATTTTGTTCCACTCGCTAACTAGCGCATTTAGCAAGCTCTTTCAACAGGGCTATGCTTGAATTCACTCCGGTATTTTCCTTTAAACACAACACAGCTCTCTTACCCCCCACACTGCCATCGCTCCATTTCCATTGCTCTCTGTCTCCCTATCATTCCATGTCTCTCCTCCCTTACTCCCCTCTTTTTTTCATCTGCTTCTGCCTGTCCTCTTCCTACTCTTTCTAGGGCCCTCTCCTCTCAATCACTCTCCCAGCCTCGGGAGGCCCAGGCATCCGAAAGTAGACCTCATAGCCTCAATCTCGTCTGGAATGGAGACAGTAGGACCTCAATCGTAAAAATGAAAGGATAGTCAAAGCACTTTTTAAGGTTCCTCACTTCGCCACACTGACGGAACTCATAATGGAACGGAACCCTTCTATGAAGGTCTTTGAAGGTTACTTTAGGCTCTTGTATAGGTGGAACCCAAGATGA
>JAODXP020000018.1:31275093-31292593 GCA_027497455.2 Sardinella longiceps | reverse complement strand
AGGCACGGTACCGAACCAAACCCCGGAACTGCGGGATCAGAACCAGACCCATGACTGGCGATCAGGTACCAGGCCAGATTTGCTCTGGTACCGTAGTGTGTGTGTGTGTGTGTGTGTGTGTGTGTGTGTGTGTGTGTGTGTGTGTGTGTGTGTGTGTGTGTGTTGTGTTCTTTCATGTTAAGAATAAAATCTTTGTGGTATAACTGTTGCATACTGTATTGTAAACTCATACACTATTGCAAGAACTCCTGTCTGTTGTCAACCAATCTAACCAATCCATCAACAGATCTCTTCTCTATACTACAGTGTGTGTACATTGAGTGTGTATTTATACATTATGTAGTCTGTATTCATGTAAACAACATTAGATTGCATGACATTCTGAAAGCATTATGTAAAACTGACTCTTAAATGCCTTATATAGTATATGCCTTACATTATGTATACATATAGTAGACATATAACATATATTCTTTCTCTGTGTATCATATTTCCATTGCTGTAAAAGGATACTGGAATGTTATTCCAGAATGCAGCGGGGGCTCATGTTCAAAGATGGAGGCAGAGCAGTAAATGGCCAAGTAACGGTCACTGCTGGCCTCGAGGGAAAAGAGCCCATAAATGATTCTCCACAGAGTCGAGTAAACAAGATTGTTAAAAAAAAAAAAACATCACCACCTCCTCCTCCAAACTGCATTATAAAACATACAGATTGGAAGACAAATTATTCTGTGATCATTTGCTTATTGAGTAGATCTACTACACCAGTCTTCTGAGCAGGGGCGCTAGGGGGGAAAGGTTTGGATGATTCTAAGGGCCTGGCCCAGAGAAAATTTTAATATTAAAATCAATATTTGAGGGGCCCAAAATAATTTTTTGTCATAGGGTCCAAAATATCTAGCAGCGCCCCTGCTTCTGAGATCCTACAGGAATGTTTCTAATATTAGGGGAGGAGGACAGACTGTCTGGTACATATCGTACAGCACATATTACAGATTTCTCCATCCGCTACAATTTCCCAAAGCAGCTTTATCACGATTGAAATAACATATATTGTTTCGACTCAGTGCAGGCAGCAGTGGAGACATAGCACGTCTAGTGACGTCAGGCCCAGCTCTAGCCTTTTTTTCTGCCCCGTTTGGACCCCTTTTGTCTTGAAATACAAGTCAAAAACGAAAGAAAATAAAGTAATACATTTATTGCGATGCCCCCCCTGATATTTGGTGCCCTGGGGCGGTTGCCTAGTTTGTCTATGCCAGAAGCCAGCCCTGAGTGACATGGTTATGAAAGGCAACACAGATCTTTGTTTTGTCCTCCTCAGGAGGACTAAAATGTGCAGCACTATCTTTCTAGTCTGTAGCAGTGAAATGGTAGAAACCAAATGTACTGCAGTGCATTTCCTTGGTCTTGCTTCAGCCTTAGCCATAGTACTCTTGACAGCATGTCACTTGAAAAGAAAAACAACAAAAGAAAAATAAACAAGTCGTCTTTGTCATAACATTATTTCATCATTCTGTAGTTGCAATCTGCAACCAACCATGAGGACATCTCTCTTTTTTCCATTTCTCTGTTTCTGTTTTGTATTTTGCATTTCTGAAAAACAATGCTGTGCAGACTTACAACGTACAAGAATGAAGTTGGCACTATAAAATAGGCAGCATAGCCTACAATGTCACCCCCATGCATGCAAGGCAGAGAATGAATAATAAAGACACAAGACACCTGGCCTCAAACCTCTGCTACCGTGGAGACGGCCCTTTTACGCTCTTCTATCCCACAATGCATCATGATTTCTGAATGCCCTGCACAGCTGTGGGGAGGGAGGAGGGCACAGAATCACACTGAAACATTGTGCTGCCACCTGTCTCCTCTGACAACATGGAGGTGATTCTATCCAAAGTCACACACCTCCAGACATTGGGCTGCAGCAGCAAGTGAATGACATCTTGGATCTTGTAACAGAATAGTACTGTATACCAGCTAAAAGGGAAGAGACAATTATAGTGAAAGGAGATATACAGATATACCTAAGACAGATACCCAAGATCGATGGAGAAAGCTGTGTTAGTTAGTTGGCTTGTTTGATAGTTATTTCATTAGTCAGTCAGTAAGTTAGTTTATCATTGCTGGATAGTTAGTTAGGTAGTTAGATAGTACTTCACAAAGAACAACTTTGAAAATAAAAAAGAATGAAAAGGAGGAAGGAAGAGGCAAAGAATGACAAGCTGGTGCTTCAAAGAGTAATTTACAACATGCAGCATCCACAGTTCTCATGCCTCCCCAGGTGGTTGGATTGATGTGTCAGCAGAGCAACCCATTATACATATGCATTCTCTGAAAATACACACTCTCTCTCTCTCAAGATCACACAAACTAAATGACTATGCAAACAAAACCACAAACACACACATTCGAGAAACACTACTCCCTAAAAAATATACACTTGAGACACACTAATGCACACTAATGAAATGTGCTTATGGTTACAGTCTGTAAGAATGCACAATTAAAAAGACATATACAATTAAAACAGCTTATAATTAGATAGGATAAGACATTTGGGGAATATGTGCGCTCTCGGAATCAGAAAACAAAAGAAGAAAAGAAACACTGAATGTTTGTGAGAATCCCCTCCTGGGAAGGAGTGATCTGGTGTGCTGATTGAGGCCCATTGATCAAGCTGAAGACTTGGACGACCACTTAGTTTCATTAGATTAGAAAGCGGTAATGAATGTGTGAACATGCTCATTATTAAGAAACCATAGACATTTCCAAAGGTTTATGTGCAAATGTGCATTATGCCCCCCTTCTTCTTTGTACAATAACATAAAAGTCAATGAAACGGTATTTCACTACAAAACTTCTTTTGGAACATCAAAGAACACCACTAACCACATTGTTACAAGGTTATTTTAAAGACAGGATTAAGAATGCATAGAGTTAGCCATTCTGAAGCAGGCAGAGGAGATTCTTAAATGAGCAAAATAGCAAAGACAAGGTCAATCATTCAGATATCAGTGCCAACCATGCTATAAAAAGCAAAGACAAAGTCAATCATTCAGATTTCAGCACCAACCATGCTATTTTGTTCTAAAAACTTTGCTTGCCATGCATGTTTAGTAATCAAAAACAGCCCTAATATTAGATAGATTACACATTCAATTCAATTTATTTCAGGTGCGATATTAGCCCATAATTTCTGACATATTATCATAGTTTCATCAGCAATAGTCTAGTCTAGACAAACCCCAAACTTTACTCTGTGTTATACCAGAATGCTTGTGCAGTAAGTATAATTTGATACTTTTTGTAACACCGCCGTTCTTGCCTGCTCCTTACTTGCCTACCCCTTAGCTTTACCACTCACAAACAGTCAATGTAACTAGTTATTTATTTATTCTTTTTTATTGCTATTGCCATTTAATTCTTTTTGAAAATGTATCTACATAGTTGTACAATTATTTACCTTTTATAGTAAATAAACAGAAAATAATTACAAATTTTGTAAAAGTTTATTTTTATTACTCATTTTCATTTTAAGGCAATCCAATACAAAGTTCACAAACCACGTTATGACAATGACAATGTTCCATGTCTGGTATGGGTCTAATCCTCCATGCAAACAGGGACATCGAGAAAGAGAGAGAACGGCAAAAAACAACCCAGAGAGGGAAAGAGGGCGGAACAAATAAATAAAAATAAACTAAAAACTAAAATCATAAAAGAGGCACGCATCATGCTGCGCAACTGTTCGAGAAGAAGCTCAAACCAAGTGAGTCTTGCCGGACATTCGACTGAGTGAGAAGATGGGTGTGTTCACCACATCCTGGAGGGGGAGAGAGAGTGAGTGATAGAGAGAGAACGAGATAGAGAGAGAGAGAGAGAGAGAGAGAGAGAGAGAGAGAGAGAGAGAGAGAGAGAGAGAGAGACTCAGCTCCATGTTTGTTTGTTTGTTTTTTGGCACTAACATGCACACTGTCCAAGTGGTGCCACAAAAATGTCCTGTGTTTGGCACTGAACCCACAGTCCACGACCTGTAGTGCCCCCAAGCAGAAACTGTTCAGAGCAGTAGGAGAGACGAATACGTTTTTGAGAGAAGACAACAACAACACAACGCCTGGTCCTTTATGGTCCATCCATGAGGGCCTAGAATACCAGGCTGCCATTGCGACCTTTAGAATACTGTTTGATTCCGGAACCTGATCATATCAACCAATCAATGCCAGAGAATCATGAGGTAAAACAGTCTTGATCAGCCAGGAGCCTCCTTTCCCACCTCAACAGTCCAACAACCATCAGCAATTGCTCGTATTTGCCTTGCTTGGCTGACCCCTGGAACACATTTGGCCTGATCAAACCCAGAATCAAACCTGATAAGGGCCACATCTGCTGCAGGCAGGGTCAGCTGCCACTTGGTTTGCTCGAGGAATGCAGTCTAGGCTCGCGCTGTTTTTTTTTTCATTCTCTTTTTCTGAGGAGCTGACAGATCAGCTGATTGATGACAGGGAACTGGCTTGCCTCCACGCTGACAACGGCTGTTTGCTTGCATTTGGCATCAAATCTATTAAAGTCTAAAGAAGTGACACTATACACTGGAGCCTTTGTCAACATGAAACAGTCGGAGAGTTGTCCCTACTCTGAGACAAACAACAAATAAAAGCCTACGCAACCCAAATGAATGTCTCCTCCATCTGTTTTCCTCCTCCAGCTAATTTTCAGAAAACAATGCATCTTAGATCAACTTTCTTACAGATGGCTTTATAAAAAATCACTTAATAATCTACTTCATATGCAAATAAACATATATCATTTACAATAAATAATTTGTTAATATTTATTTCTAACAAATATACTGCATGATCACACACTTACTGAACTGTAGATGTTCCTCTGGCTAAATCAAAAAGAGCATCAGAGCATACTTCTTTATAAAGTAATATCTGTATTGTGTTCTCTGTGAAAATCATTTATTATCTCGGGATGGGGATATGCAAGTGTGATTACCAGGCACAAGTGGGTCATTGGATAATGTGTACCATTCTCTAGTGAACGCTACCACCATTATAGGTTTCTGTAGCCTGACATAACCCGCCCATAATACGAATGTTCATCCGTATCCATGGTCTGGGAACGGTCTTCTGGGGCGTGTTTACATCGGTAGAGAGTCTACCGGCCAATAAGCGAAGCTGATTAGACGAGCTGTCCAATCGTTTCAAACCAGAAGTGAATGCCCTCCCCCCGCAGTATAATCGCATCAGGTTAAAGAACCTCCAGACCATGAATACGGATGAACAGCAGTATTATGGTCGGGCTATGTCAGGCTAAGGTTTCTGGGGATAAAAACTGATTTCATATTGGGGGTTTTCCAGATTTACAGATTGGATCTGTAGCAGATTGCAAGCAGAGCAGAGGCCAGATTAAAATCTGATGAAAATTAGACAATTTAATTAGACCATGATCAGACTACAGTATCATTCATCTACTGATGGATGGAGGCCACTGTAATATGGGGGGATTTTAAATGAAGAGTTCAGATGCAAAACCCCCTAACTCCACTTGACCACTTTTTGAGAAAAAGGCGATTTTTTATCAGGCGTTTAGAGTGTTTTGATTTTAAACAAATATTTTAGACACGGCGGGGAGCAGGTTTTATTTTATATTTTCACAAAAGCATTTAATTTCCATATTCTTCATATTATACAGGATTCACACAATATCATTAACTCAGTTTTCACAAAAATGGTGTTCAGGGGGTTTTGCATCTGAACTCTTCAAATATACTTGTACTGCGTTCTGTGACAACTAGTTAGTTCTATATACTGTATTATGAGTCACTCCAATCACTGAATTCTGTCTCTCAGCTCTTAAACTTACAACGCTTGCGTGATCCACTCACTGATTCTCTGCCATTGCCAACAGTTAAATCACTAATACATTTTTCTCTAACAATCAAAGGAGAGGTACAAATATGTACTGCATGCTTTGCCTTGGAGGCAAAATATCAAAGTTGCCATACCACAAAAACTTTGGAGATTGGCGACAAGGGTATTCTGTAAAGATGAACTAAGATAAGAAATATAGATCTCCTGAGAGAATCTGGGTCCTCAAACACCCACCCAGAGTTGCAGTCTCTTGATGGGGAAGTTTGTTTGTAAACATAACTAGAGCAGTTACTGTCCAGGGTCCTGAAATGGCTTCCATTTGTTTTAGCAGGAAATCCTGGAGTCTTATGACATGTTATATTACTGTATGTGATGGCAAAGTTAATGCACCAAACATGCATGCAGTATCCAACTGGTTTAGATAAAAGCCTTGCCTTGCTGGCATGGCAGCTGTCCAGGGTCCTGAACCTCACTGCAGGTATTGGGTTGGAATCTCTTGGCATTCTATTTATCATTATTATGAAGGTGTTATCAGGTGGGATATTGACTAAAACAAGGGGTGAGCGAGAAAGAGTTAAGTGGCGATTATATTTCTCATAGCCCTAATTATGCCATTTGCTGCTTTTCATGCACTTTCCATTTGGAAAAGGATGCATAGTGTGGTCTTAGTAACACTGTAGCCATCTCTGAGTACTCAATTGGGAGACTGAAGAGTAAAGAATATCAACCACAGTTCAATATCATGACCATAGCATCACATGACTGAGTTATGCAGGTAGAGCTATGAAATGCTAGCCAGCCTAGTGCCACCTAGTGGTCAACATCACCTGCTCAATATCCTCACATTTCACTCCAATACGGAGTCAGGGATCTCTCCAACAGCATAGGTTTCCTTCAACATTTTTTTTCTGCTGGCCAAAGAGGGCTCTGGCATGCCCAAAGTTTTTAAAGGAATAGTTCACCTCTTTATGAAAATTGGTTGTTCACCCCCCTTGAGTCACATATGTGGATAAAAGCATTTTGGTCTCAGTGCTTGTGTTTTCCTAGTATGGCATCCCCAATTTTCCCCATTTTTCAGCTTTAGCTTAGCATAGGCAACGGAATGGGATGTTTCCAGATAGCAACTCTTTGGCAACTTTACTTTCCAGCACCTATGCTAAGCTAAAGGTAAAATTGGGGTTGCCAGACTAGGACAATGCAAGCACTGAGACCAAAATACTCTGACTCACATATGTAACTCCAGGTAAGGGGGTGAATAACAAATTTTCATAAAGAGGTGAACTATTGCTTTAAAGTTCACAGAAACTATCTGCCCACAGGAAAGGAATGTACGTTAATCGAGGGATCCTAGATGTTTTCCACAAAATGAAAGGGCATGAAAACGTTTGGTATACCAGGCTAACGAGAAGGTGCTACGCTAACAGAGCACATACTTCATGGGGAGGTCAAAGGTCAGGCATGCTTCTGTGGTGGGACTGAGGGCGTTCATAATATATTGCAATGCAGGCATTCATTCGCCTGTTTGTAGGGAGAAATATGACAGGTATGAAGCTCAATTTTGACCTACCACAAATCAAATCTCCTAAACTCAACTGAGTGCCTGTGTTTAAGTGTGTTTTCTGTGCACGTACTGTATGTATGAGTGTAAGTCTCTCTTTGTGGGCGTGACTGTGCAAGAATAGCTACTGTGTGTAATCCTGATACGTCAATTAGTGGTTACCGCAGCCTGGTGAAACAAGACTTTTGAAGTAACTGAATACCTCTTAGTCAGCACAACCAATTCTATCAATGTGGGCTCATAAAAAAGGGATATTGGATTATATGACTAGTAAATCATGCCTATTATCAAGTAATATTAAATTTAAAGAGATTAGTGACAGCAGGGAATTTTGTACTGGTATGTGCAATGCTTTGCTAATGCCCAACGAGGTGAAACAGTAGCAAAGATGTCCAGCGACTGATATATGTGGATCAGAATTGAAGCTGGTTTGAAATACTCACTTATATTGTGCTTTTGAAAGAACTGCAATTAGTGCATTCACTTAAAAAAACAGGGATTTCTCTTATCGTTTAAAATTTTGCCACTATTATTCATACGAAGGCATATTATCATTCTTCAGAGCAGTAGTTTTGTCAATATAGTCCAGAGAGGATTTAGCACATTTTGATTGTGGCATGCTTCACACTAGTATTTACATAACAAGAGGATTTGACTCTTTTCTGAGCTACAAAACAACTAATAATAAACAGGATAAACTACATCTCCTACAATGGGAAAAATCCTAAACATAAAATCTGTCACTCAAAACTAATATTTTTAAAACTATTCGCCGTCACCATCTCACCACTACCATCACCTCACCTCACCTCTCTGCTGCACACACACACACACACACACACACACACACACACACACACACACACACACACACACACACACACACACACATTAAACAAGCCATCGCATTGTATGCATACGTTATTATGCAACTCAATTAAGTCTCAATTAAGAGTCACCATCAGCAGGTCAATGTAAACACTATTCTCCCACCCCTGGCATTTATTATTTCATACTTTATACTCTTGGCCTCTTTCTCCTTTTTATTTCCCCTCTTGTGCGAACGAACAAACGCTTGAGTGTCCAGTAAAGCTGAATAGGCCCCAAAAAAGTCCCTGATCTGTGGTCAGTGCTAAAGCGTTGTCCTTGTCCTCCGTCTTGTCGACCGTCTCATAAACACAGGTGGGGGAGTGTGTGTGTGTGTGTGTGTGTGTGTGTGTGTGTGTGTGTGTGTGTGTGTGTGTGTGTGTGTGTGTGTTGTGTGTGTGTGTATGTGTGTGTGTGTCTGTGCGTGTGTAGTGTTAACTCGGTGCAAGGGGGCTGAAAACCAGATGAAAAGATGGAAACGCTGCCGTCCATCGGTACACCTTTGGGCAGGTGATTTCAATCATCCACAGGTGATCTGACTCATACGGCTACAGGTGAGCCGGGGGCAGACGGCGAGCAGTCCGTGGGGGTATGGTGCGGCTTGATACCCTTGGACTTCATGTACAAGATGAGTTGGTCAGGGATCTCGGCCAGTACATCCTTGGCCAGCCGCGCCATGCTCAGCACGTGGTTCCCCGTGCGGTCCATGTAGTCCCGGAATGGCACAAACTGTAACACACACACACATTGCACAAACACTTCTGGTATCAGCATCTTAGTTTCTTAATATCTTAGTTTAGTTTATTTCTTTACAAGGAGTCTTAGTCACTTGCAGTAAAAGAGAAGAGATACATTGCACTAGATTTAGCAGCTAGCTAATTTCCATCCCCAGTCCTTGAGCACCCAACATACAGTAAGTCAAAATAGTGAAAGTGATGATAGTGAAAGCGTCATTCAATCATAGCCCTGCGGTATGAGCTTGCTGAATGCTGTAAAGCAGTGGTTCTCCAAGTGTGGTCTGGGAACCACTGGTGGTCCGCGAGCAAGCTCAAGTGGTCCGCGCGTTGATTACCATTAAAATATGTGAATTTAGCCTGTGTCATTATTTGAAGGCCAAAGATTAGTTGTTCACTGAATATAAGAGCCAGACCTGCAATTCACTGGTTATTGAAGCATTTGAAGTGCCTACTCTATAAATGACTTGGTTAAAGGGTAGCAGCATGCAGGCATGGACTGGCCATAGGGCATACAGGGCAATGCCCGGTGGGCCAACGGTCATTTTTGGGCCGGGGCTGTCATTTACTAATAATTTTCATGAAGGATATTGGGCTAGTTTAATTAAATCTCTCATGTTCATGCAATATGCCCAATTTACAGTGTTATTTTAGCTAGCCACAACGTTATTATTATTGAATAAAATCATGGTGGGCCGCCATGGCCAAAAATGCCCAGGCCATTTTTTAGTCCCAGTCCGGCCCTGGCAGCATGCGACTTGGCAAGGGGGGCGCGAGGGCAGGTGTTCCCTGAAAAACATTTTTTGGGCAAAGTGGTCCTCAGTCTGAAAAAGTTTGAGAAACACTGCTGTAAAGAGCAAGGAGAATGAATACATTTGGAAGAACATACAGTAGACTGAAAGTGAAGGCAAATGTGAACAAGCAGTTTACATTGAGTCAATGGCACCAAAATTCTTCTAAATCAGAAGTAGGATTAGTGGTGCTGTTGACTTGATGTATTTGCATTGGCGTTTCATCCATGTTACAGTCAAGCTCAATTGTGCTTTTTGCCCCCAAACGGCACCTTCCAGGCAGCACAGCCTAAAAGGCACTACCCTTACCCTATTCCTAACTCTAACCCCCTCAACCCTCATCCTAACCCTAAACTGAGTGGAGTAGTGCCTTGAAGGCAGCGCTGCCTGGAAGGCACCGTTGAGGGCAAAAAATACCAAAGACCAACAGTCAACAAGTTCATACAGAAGGGCTATGATTGACACCGGACTATCGCTTTAGCAGTTCGAGTCATTAGCTAGTCCTCATTAATCACTCCACGCCATTCTCTCCATATTTTGCGATACCCACAGTGTCAAATGATGCAAAGGAGAGGATGAATGGGGCTAAATGGCAGTTTGATAAATGGCAATTTTACAGTAAGTTGCAGTACCTGAACAATGTCTCTCTCCGCTAGCTTTCCTCGTGATGAAATCCTGATGTCATCCCCATCCAGTTCCACCATGGCTGAAAAAATAAACTTAGGTCAGAGAAATCCTGACTCATAGTGAGTGCATACATCCAGTGTGTGTGTGTGTGTGTGTGTGTGTGTGTGTGTGTGTGTGTGTGTGCGTGTGTGCATAAGTGTGTATTTAATTCTGATTCATTTTGCTGTATCTTGTATTTGCATAAACTCTAACCACACCTTCTGCCCCAAACACTCTTAGTTCTGGCACATCTGTAAAACTCTTGTCAGCTTTTCAGCCAAATCTACGTGAACAAAATGCAACCACAACTGCTAACAAACACGCAGTAGCCTAATTATGAGAAAATATTCTTTCTTTAGCTTTGGCTAGCATATGGTGGGGTACAGTATATGCTGATGGTCCTGTGTGAGCTGAGGAACTGGGTGCAGATCTAGCACACACACACACACACACACACACACACACACACACACACACACACACACACACACACACACACACACACCATTAATTACTCCAAAATAACAACTTACTCCAAGAGTGTTTAGTCAAAGTCAGAGAAGTGGACATAAGGCCCCAGAGAGTTAGAGTTATGACACACATGTTTTTGATCCATGTTGCCAATTAATTCAACAGACCAATCTTGTTTACCCACTTTCCCCCATTGATATCTGGCAGCTGATTAGGAGAACATTGATGTAAAGGTTGTCATGATCATCCAGCTGGAAAATGTCTATTTTTGCCACACAGCTTAGGTATCATTATAGTAATTGCTGTCATTCTTTTTTCCTTATTGTTGTTTTTGTTATTGTTAAAAGTGCAAAATTATGCTAGTGCTAGTGAATGATGGTTTCAATCCCCCAGCATTCCCATAACAACATATAGATTTATGTATGAAATCACATTTAAACAAGGATGGTATTCTCCCAGGTGCTTAAGTCCAAAAATGTGCTTAGTGCAGGCTGAAACCATAGACTGCAACGCGTGGAGCCGATCCCTTTTTTTTTAACTTAAGTTCCAGGGAGAATACCAGCCTCATTGTGAGAGCACTCACTGGAATGATTGCAGGCTTACCATCAAATTCGGCTTGTCCAACTCCAACGATGATTATGGACATGGGCAGTTTAGCACCCTGGTCAAAACAAGAAGCAAATCTTAAAAACTCCTCTCTCTCTCTCTTCACGCTCTCTCGACTGACAACCACCAGAACACAAGAATTAATAATAACATTCCATCAACTTTTTAGTGGCACTCTTCATAAATGCCATCCAAATCCTCTTTGCCCTTGATTCATTTTCCCCTTTTTTGGAGTCCCCACTCGTCCCTGCATAAGAAGGGGGATTAAGGACTTGGAGAGGGATCTACATAATATACCTGCAATGCAGATAAGCTCTTCATTATTTTCAAACAGATAAGAAAAACAAATAAAAAGAACGTTGTTTTACCATCTTGTATTTAAGGATGAAACACATTCATTTCCTTTGTATGCACTGGTGCTGATTGACTGACAAGGCACACACTCACTAGTTGAAAACTCAATTTAAACTCAATTTAAGTCAATATGATTACAATAGTGCCTAAATAATTTGAAACTGTTGGAGGGCTTGAGACCCAAACCACCACCCCACTCCCCTCACATACATACACTCACTCTCTCTCTCTCTCTCTCTCTCTCTCTCTCTCTCTCTCTCTCTCTCTCTCTCCCCCCCACACACACACACACACACACACACACACACACACACACACACACACACACACACACACACACACACACACACATTCACACATTACGCCAATCAGTCAGACTCCCAAGTCAAATCACAGTTTTTTGGAGGCGATGTAAAAAGACTAGCAGAGAATTGGCTAATTCAATAACAGGGAAAGTGAGGAAACACAGAAACCAATGAATTCCTTTCCAATGATGGAATTCATTTCTATCACTGGTAAATGTACAGTATAAATGTACAGATGAATCATGACAGGGAACAGATAACTTGCAGTTTGGTGGGAACAGAAAGCTGCATAGAGGATAGAAAGAAAGGGGACCTAGCAATGGACAAAGCAAAGTGCTATTTATTCATAAAAAGCGTTTAATTAAAATTAAAATTACAATAGCCTAGACATAAATGTTTGAACATAAAATCCTCCTCACACTTTTCTAACTGAGTGATTTGTCTAAACTTAATTGCATCTCTTAATAACAACTCCAAAATTTGTGTTGTTTAAAGTTACACAACACACTAAAAACTCAATTTCTTTGTTGCTTTAGTTTCGGCTTCTAGCTTTCATCAAAGTTTTACATCAAAGTCTGTAAAGATAAACCCACAGCTGTGTTCTAGCTCAGGACATTCAGAGAGGCAAAAATATCCCACTGAGCCGCACACCACACACGCTAGACTAACTAAACTCTCCAATAAATCATTCAAAAGGATAAAAACCAAACAAAGCTGATAAAACAAAACACAAAGAGGCAAATCTGTCATTTCCGTAAACCGTGACAAATTAAATGCCGACTGTATCCCAACATCCTGGATGGATGGATGCTCGATCACATCAACGTCTCGACAGCATTTTAAAGCAATGCATTTTAGAGTAGCTGTGGAGGTCCATAACGACAGAAATGCAAGGCACGGGAACAATAACCACCTCTGTGGCATAAATCATTTGATAGAATAAAACAAACAGCGCTTTTAGAGAATGCGTGCAATGAAGAGGAATCCGTCAGTCATGTAATTGTGAGGAGTTAAATGTGTGTGTGTGTGTGTGTGTGTGTGTGTGTGTGTGTGTGTGTGTGTGTGTGTGTGTGTGTGTGTGTGTGTGTGTGTGTGTGTGTGTGTGTGTGTGTGTGTGTGTGTGTGTGTGTGTGTGTGTGTGTGTGTGTGTGTGTGCTGGACTGCCTCTCCATCACCACCTCGGCCCATGAAACCAAGCCGAGAGACGAGAGACCATTTCAAAGCAATGAATCTTAATGTACATTTCTAGCTAGGGGAGGAGTGCAGATAGCAGGCCTGAATAATCAGCATTTGTGTGTGTGTGTGAGTGTGTAGTGTGTGTGTGTGTGTGTGTGTGTGTGTGTGTGTGTGTGTGTGTGTGTGTGTGTGTGGGTGGGTGGGTGGGTGAGTGCAGGGGGTACACGTATGAAGAGTGATTGTAGTGTAGTGTGTGTGTGTGTGTGTGGGGGGGGGGGGGTATGTAATAGCTAGCTGGGATTGCACTAGCTGACTGATGACTGGTAAGTCGTAATTGCATTGGCTGGACTTGGAACACCACGGGGGAGAATTTCACACACACATATATATAAAAAAGACCCATATACTGTACACACACTCACACACACACGCACACACAGTCACACAGAGAAACACACGCACACACACAAACACACGCTCATGCACTAAGCTTTAAGATTTAAAAGTGTATACAGTATACTGTAGGTACCTACAGCACAAAGTAAACATGCACATTCTCAGATATTAGCACACATATTGGTGTAAGACAGATTTTCTACACACAACACAAACTTTACACAACACAAGAAGGGAGAGACTGGTTATTACCTCACTTAATCAGAGACCCCCCTCCCCCCCTTACACACACACACACACACACACACACACACACACACACACACACACACACACACACACACACACACACACACACACACACACACCAATATACACACACAACAAGCTTCTGTCAGCACTACACAAAGCCTTGGTCCCAAAGGTACAATTTACTCCTCCAGACCGTCATCTCTTCCTTCCAAGGAAGCAACTCCAGGAGCCATTATGGCTCAAAACCGCACAGCAAACTCCCATAAGCCCCTTCAACAGGAGCCATTACGGCTCAACAATGCACTGTAAGGCTCATTATCTCATGCAACCGAGGCCAGACATCTGGATTCTTCAGATGGTTAGGCTACTCTATGCAATCTACAAAATGAATTGAACCGCAACCCCAAGGCTATAACGCACGGCCATTATTAGGTTAGGCACGTGCACTAATGAAAACACAGGTCTCTGGTGGGTGTCCGCATGTATGTACAGTACAGTACACCAATTACTCAGCTAATGCTATGCGCAAATATCACAGATACCGCAGATGTTAATAGGACACTCTGGGGACAACTACCGTAATTTCCCGACTACTATAGGCGTGGCTTATACATTGATTTTGCAAAATTTCTTCCGCTATGAGGTTAAAACAGGGGGGCAGTTAATATGGTGTTAATATGGTTTTGTTTTTTTAACTTGCATAAAACACTGTCCTGCAGCTTATACACAATGCGGCTTATATGCGGGAAATTACTGTATACAGGTCAAGCTTTTAAGTTGAGAGGCATGATCTGGGAAGCAAACAACATAATTTCATTTGACTCTTTGACTCTGAGGAAGACGCATTGCGTCGAAACGTTAGTCGATGTTACTGCACCTTAATAAAGAAAAGTTTTAAGAAATCTTTGAGTGCTCCGGTCATCCCTGGGTCTAGTCTGCAAAGAAGTAGCCCAGCCAGCTTTTGTGGATATAGAGTCCTGGACTGGAAGCACCAAACCAGGCTCGAGCGCAAAGTGACACCCTACTTGCAACACAATTTAATGTATGGGGTGACTTTGGGAGAATGTACACATAGAGGGGGAGATATGGTAAGGACAACAGTCCCCAAGGTATACTGTGCATCTCCATATACAGAAAGAATAGACAAGTTGGTTGGAATAGACTTTCTCACTTCACTTTGGCATGAAGCGAAAAAAAATATAAGACATTAAAAAAATGCAAAAAAAGAGAGGAAAAGATAGGCAAAGATAGGCTACTTTGCAGTTGGTGGATACTTTAAACCCATTGGTTCCTCTATCAAATTCTGTTAGCTTAGTGGATGCAAAGCATTTTGGTCAAGCCTTTAGAGAGTACACTTACACTTAGTTCTGTTAATGTTAATGGTTATGACCAGGCTTTGATATACCAGAAACACATGCAACCATTATCTGAAATATGTGTTTGAAATTGATCATCTAGTTTGTTTGGATAGACACATCAGTAGGCCATATAGGTTACTATTAGTACGAGATTTACCATTTACATGAAGAAAGTGATTTTGTTGCGAGCAATTCACAGTATACAGATAGAGAGAGAGAGAGAGAGAGAGAGAGAGAGAGAGAGAGAGAGAGAGAGAGAGAGAGAGAGAGAGAGAGAGAGAGAGAGGTGAATGAGGTTACAGCTAAGACCATATCAAGAGCCATGAAGTCAGCTGAAGCTCTCCAAACTCATGCAGCATGGTAAAGAGGGCCTGCTGTCTCCTCTGATCTCAGGTCAGATTTCTCTGTACTCCATGCAGGGCCGAAAATGGACTCCTGGCATTTATCTGAGAGACTGTGGCCCGAGCTGTGCCGATATGGCTTTGATGTTCAGGTGAGCACAAAATGTTCATAGAATACAACACCAACACCCACCCTTCGCGGCATAGCAAGCCACTGCAGACAATGTAGATTGTAGATAGTTCACAGGAGTTCACATAAACATGGGAATGAGAGGAACCCTGACACATTACGAATCAAACAAATCATATCTGCAGGACAGAGGATTTTTTTTTTTAAGTAAAACTGATCGATGGTTTCATTTAAGTTAAATATCTTGCAATTGGGACTCATTGATGAATTCATTTGCATTGTCTGAAACATATACAACACATCAGAAACAAAGATCGGAATGTTTAGAATTTAGGAGCCTACATTATTGTGAGTAAAATCATAAAATCATATTATTACATATTATCATAATATAGTATACATTTATTATATGTGAGAGGACAGTTGTGTCTCATTCAACATCTAGAATCAGGCATCAGGCTTCCCTCATTCACAAGTTTATGTGTGCTGAAAAACTATACATCAAGGGCTCTAATTCTGGCATGGTTGTGAGGGCAGACATCAACCAGGAGAGAAACTGAGAGAGAGAGAGAGAGAGAGAGAGAGAGAGAGAGAGAGAGAGAGAGAGAGAGAGAGAGAGAGAGAGAGAGAGAGAGAGAGGTGGAGGTTGAGAGGAAAAGAGAGAGACATATAAAAGGAAGAGAGGGATAGAAAAAGAAGGAGGGCATGATGGATAAGGGAGGATAAGAGAGAGTGAGAGCGCTTTCACTGAGGGATGAGAGAGAAGTGCATGTTACGCAATACTCAGAGGTGGAGGAGGAGACGGAATGATCAGAGCCATCTCTGTGTTTATTCATTCAGCCAAGTTTAAAGCCACTAAATAAATGAAACGTGCAGAGCAAAGATATAACATTCAATCTTGAGCCAAATCAGACTGACTGTATGCTGTAGAGAGGAAATGCAAAACAACCCCGGCTCTAAATGCCCTAAAAAGGTCTGAAACTAAATACCTTAATAGTTAGTAGCTGAGGTGAATAAAGCATTCACTTATCAGTTATTTAAACTGGACCTGAAGGAGTGTTTATGTATCAGCGCCTCTCTAATACTACTGTTGGGGAGACTTTAAAGGAATAGTTCACCTCTTTATGAAAATCGCTTATTCACCCCTTTGCCTGGAGTTACATATGTGGGTAAGAGCATTTTGGTCTCAGTGCATGCGTTGTCCTAGACTGGCAACCCCAATTTTACCTTTAGCTTAGCATAGGCGCTGGAAAGTGAAGAGTTGCTATCTGGCAACATCACATTCCAGTGCCTATGCTAAGCTAGAGCTAAAACATGTGGAAAATTTAGGACGCCATACTAGGAAAACGCAAGCACTGAAACCAAAGTGCTTTTACCCACATATGTAACTCCAGGTAAGGGGGTGAATAACCAATTTTCATTAAGAGGTGAACTATTCCTTTAAGATCATATGTTATCAAAACAACTCACGGTTATGAGGTCATAAAAATACACATGCAAGGCTGTGTTTATACTGGACCCTCTAAACGGCCCAAAATGTGGGATATTGGAACCATCTGGACTAGCAGGTGAGACAGGAGGTGGCAGGTGGGTCATTGGCCTCAGGTGGCTGG
>JAODXP020000018.1:31265093-31267593 GCA_027497455.2 Sardinella longiceps | reverse complement strand
ATGGATCTGGGTGCTAAAAACAGAGACAGGCACAAAGAGAGAGAGAGAGAGAGAGAGAGAGAGAGAGAGAGAGAGAGAGAGAGAGAGAGAGAGAGTAGGATATAGATCAAGATGAGACTCAAAGAAGAAAAACAAAAGTCTTCAGAGTGACAGGCAGGAGAAGGGAATGGATCTAATGCACTGGCGCCTAAATCACTACAGAGGAGGTATTAATCAAAACAAAAAAACTGCCTACTTGGGAAATGGGGTCCACTTGGGTCTTTTGTTTTTCATTAAATGAAAAATGTCCAGCTTTGTAAATTTACACAATTAAATATTTATAACTCTGCAAATAATAATATTCTGTGAACTACAAGATTATCCAACACCTCACAGATTTGTGAGTGTGGGAAAATATACATACAATATACAACAATACTGTACATGCAATACATTAACAATAAATGCGTTTGAAGTTAAATAAAACGATTAAAAGCATGTTTTATTGACCATTATTATGCAGATTATATTTCAAAAAGTGTTGTAGCAACAACTGATCTGTCACTATCTGAACATAACAGAAGCATCTCTATTCCCAAAACAAACAGACATTGACATGGTGCCACTACCTCCACCCAAGCTAATCCCACCAAATAGCTGGCCAAACCATATCCCACGGTCATAACACCATTCACCCTGCCAACCACACAATAGAGAGAGAGAGAGAGAGATTCACCTCCATTCACCTCGTCATCTCCTCTCAACCAAACGCGCAGTGGCCACATCTCTCAAACAACAACCACATCATTCACCATCACCACCACATTCATCATACAGGTAACACAGGCATTGAATAGCCCACAGTCTCGCCCCAAGCAACTCCCTCCAACCACCTCCCACCACCCACCCCCAGCGCAGCCTCCAGGCTCAGCCTTTTGCAAAGACCATGACTACATCCTCAACATCACTTCAGAGAGGCAACCAACCAGTCAATTCACACTGGAGCATTAACTTCACCTCAGGCATCAGACAAGCGGTGAGTAACATGGTTGTATATCATCCTTCGCTTCGCCCCCCCCCCCCCCTCCGGCTCTTGTCTCATAGTCTCATTCATTCGCTCTTTTCTCTCCTGTTCTGTTTTCCCTTTCTACTTCTCTCTCTTTCCCTTTCTTTCCCTCTCTCTCTCTCTCTCTCTCTCTCTCTCTCTCTCTCTCTCTCTCTCTCTTTCTATTCCTCTCTCCAGTATTTTACTCCCTCCATCTACGAGGAGGCATCAGAGTTTTTCCTTGATGGGGGAAAGGTGCCCTTCGCTTCTGAGGGTGATTTGGTTTAAAGTCTCTCCTGCTAACTGATGCAGAACAAACTCCCACACTCCAGCACAAGCTATCAGGCTATATAGTAGGCTACAGTTGATTGCCATTGGCACACACACACACACACACACACACACACTGGGAGAATGGGAAATGCACACACACACATGCATGCACACACACACACACACACACACACACACACACACACACACACACACACACACACACACACACACACACACACACACACACACACACACAGTAGATGCACATAGTAAAGAAAGAGAGATGGAAGAAGTATTAGATTGAGAGATTGACAGAGAGAGAGAGAGAGAGAGAGAGAGAGATGTATACAGCAGCAATTGATTCATTTCATTAGGCTACATTCACACACAACATAATACAGATCTTCAAGCAAAACCTCCAGCAACCCCCCCCCCCTTGCACTCACTATTCATCCACCCGCTAGTCATGTCACAGACAGTGACACAGACAGTGACAGCGGTGAAGCACGAGAGGTGAATGGCAAAGCTGAGTGGATGGTCGTTTTATGGAAATGTCCACTGAAGGCATGCAGGCACTGTGGCAAATCATCCCCTAAGCATCCAGTCAGGGGGCAGCCTTGACCCGGCGCACACAAATCACTGGGAGTCCTCAACATGAATATCAATCCCGGCCACCCAGCCCTAGCCACAGCCCACACACATATGCATGCAGGCTCACGCTCAGGGACACACACACACACACACACACACACACACACACACACACACACACACACACATAAACACACACACACACATAAATACACACACACACACACACACACACGAAGGCACAAGTACACATGCATTGGCATTGCACACACACACACACACACACACACACACACACACACACACACACACACACACACAGTAGACAGAGGAAGGACAGAGAATATTAAAGTAGCCTACAACAAAAATCTGTCAGAGCAGCCAGAAAACAGCCCATGGGCATGTAGTGATTTTATCAAGCGCGGAGGGAACTGGCGGTGATGTGTACACACACACACACACACACACACACACACACACACACACACACACACACACACACACACACACACACACACACGTACACCCCCCTCTGTGTTGACGTTTCACGTCCCATACTAAACATCAAACAATCATTCATTGAGAAGCCCACACTATTGTCCTAGCAGA
>JAODXP020000018.1:31249294-31264993 GCA_027497455.2 Sardinella longiceps | reverse complement strand
AAAGAGCCCATAAATGATTCTCCACAGAGTCGAGTAAACAAGATTGTTAAAAAAAAAAAAAACATCACCACCTCCTCCTCCAAACTGCATTATAAAACATACAGATTGGAAGACAAATTATTCTGTGATCATTTGCTTATTGAGTAGATCTACTACACCAGTCTTCTGAGCAGGGGCGCTAGGGGGGAAAGGTTTGGATGATTCTAAGGGCCTGGCCCAGAGAAAATTTTAATATTAAAATCAATATTTGAGGGGCCCAAAATAATTTTTTGTCATAGGGTCCAAAATATCTAGCAGCGCCCCTGCTTCTGAGATCCTACAGGAATGTTTCTAATATTAAGGGAGGAGGACAGACTGTCTGGTACATATCCTACAGCACATATTACAGATTTCTCCATCCGCTACCATTTCCCAAAGCAGCTTTATCACAATTGAAATAACATATATAGTTTCAACTCAGTGCAGGCAGCTGTGGAGACATAGCACGTCTAGTGACGTCAGGCCCAGCTCTAGCCTTTTTTCTGCCCCGTTTGGACCCCTTTTGTCTTGAAATACAAGTCAAAAACAAAAGAAAATAAAATAATAAATTTATTGCGATGCCCCCCTGATATTTGGTGCCCTGGGGCGGTTGCCTAGTTTGTCTATGCCAGAAGCCAGCCCTGAGTGACATGGTTATGAAAGGCAACACAGATCTTTGTTTTGTCCTCCTCAGGAGGACTAAAATGTGCAGCACTATCTTTCTAGTCTGTAGCAGTGAAATGGTAGAAACCAAATGTACTGCAGTGCATTTCCTTGGTCTTGCTTCAGCCTTAGCCATAGTACTCTTGACAGCATGTCACTTGAAAAGAAAAACAACAAAAGAAAAATAAACAAGTTGTCTTTGTCATAACATTATTTCATCATTCTGTAGTTGCAATCTGCAACCAACCATGAGGACATCTCTCTCTTTTTTTCTGTTTCTGTTTTGTATTTTGCATTTCTGAAAAACAATGCTGTGCAGACTTACAACGTACAAGAATGAAGTTGGCACTATAAAATAGAGCAGCATAGCCTACAATGTCACCCCCATGCATGCAAGGCAGAGAATGAATAATAAAGACACAAGACACCTGGCCTCAAACCTCTGCTACCGTGGAGACGGCCCTTTTACGCTCTTCTATCCCACAATGCATCATGATTTCTGAATGCCCTGCACAGCTGTGGGGAGGGAGGAGGGCACAGAATCACACTGAAACATTGTGCTGCCACCTGTCTCCTCTGACAACATGGAGGTGATTCTATCCAAAGTCACACACCTCCAGACATTGGGCTGCAGCAGCAAGTGAATGACATCTTGGATCTTGTAACAGAATAGTACTGTATACCAGCTAAAAGGGAAGAGACAATTATAGTGAAAGGAGATATACAGATATACCTAAGACAGATACCCAAGATCGATGGAGAAAGCTGTGTTAGTTAGTTGGCTTGTTTGATAGTTATTTCATTAGTCAGTCAGTAAGTTAGTTTATCATTGCTGGATAGTTAGTTAGGTAGTTAGATAGTACTTCACAAAGAACAACTTTGAAAATAAAAAAGAATGAAAAGGAGGAAGGAAGAGGCAAAGAATGACAAGCTGGTGCTTCAAAGAGTAATTTACAACATGCAGCATCCACAGTTCTCATGCCTCCCCAGGTGGTTGGATTGATGTGTCAGCAGAGCAACCCATTATACATATGCATTCTCTGAAAATACACACTCTCTCTCTCTCAAGATCACACAAACTAAATGACTATGCAAACAAAACCACAAACACACACATTCGAGAAACACTACTCCCTAAAAAATATACACTTGAGACACACTAATGCACACTAATAAAATGTGCTTATGGTTACAGTCTGTAAGAATGCACAATTAAAAAGACATATACAATTAAAACAGCTTATAATTAGATAGGATAAGACATTTGGGGAATATGTGCGCTCTCGGAATCAGAAAACAAAAGAAGAAAAGAAACACTGAATGTTTGTGAGAATCCCCTCCTGGGAAGGAGTGATCTGGTGTGCTGATTGAGGCCCATTGATCAAGCTGAAGACTTGGACGACCACTTAGTTTCATTAGATTAGAAAGCGGTAATGAATGTGTGAACATGCTCATTATTAAGAAACCATAGACATTTCCAAAGGTTTATGTGCAAATGTGCATTATGCCCCCCTTCTTCTTTGTACAATAACATAAAAGTCAATGAAACGGTATTTCACTACAAAACTTCTTTTGGAACATCAAAGAACACCACTAACCACATTGTTACAAGGTTATTTTAAAGACAGGATTAAGAATGCATAGAGTTAGCCATTCTGAAGCAGGCAGAGGAGATTCTTAAATGAGCAAAATAGCAAAGACAAGGTCAATCATTCAGATATCAGTGCCAACCATGCTATAAAAAGCAAAGACAAAGTCAATCATTCAGATTTCAGCACCAACCACGCTATTTTGTTCTAAAAACTTTGCTTGCCATGCATGTTTAGTAATCAAAAACAGCCCTAATATTAGATAGATTACACATTCAATTCAATTTATTTCAGGTGCGATATTAGCCCATAATTTCTGACATATTATCATAGTTTCATCAGCAATAGTCTAGTCTAGACAAACCCCAAACTTTACTCTGTGTTATACCAGAATGCTTGTGCAGTAAGTATAATTTGATACTTTTTGTAACACCGCCGTTCTTGCCTGCTCCTTACTTGCCTACCCCTTAGCTTTACCACTCACAAACAGTCAATGTAACTAGTTATTTATTTATTCTTTTTTATTGCTATTGCCATTTAATTCTTTTTGAAAATGTATCTACATAGTTGTACAATTATTTACCTTTTATAGTAAATAAACAGAAAATAATTACAAATTTTGTAAAAGTTTATTTTTATTACTCATTTTCATTTTAAGGCAATCCAATACAAAGTTCACAAACCACGTTATGACAATGACAATGTTCCATGTCTGGTATGGGTCTAATCCTCCATGCAAACAGGGACATCGAGAAAGAGAGAGAACGGCAAAAAACAACCCAGAGAGGGAAAGAGGGCGGAACAAATAAATAAAAATAAACTAAAAACTAAAATCATAAAAGAGGCACGCATCATGCTGCGCAACTGTTCGAGAAGAAGCTCAAACCAAGTGAGTCTTGCCGGACATTCGACTGAGTGAGAAGATGGGTGTGTTCACCACATCCTGGAGGGGGAGAGAGAGTGAGTGATAGAGAGAGAACGAGATAGAGAGAGAGAGAGAGAGAGAGAGAGAGAGAGAGAGAGAGAGAGAGAGAGAGAGAGACTCAGCTCCATGTTTGTTTGTTTGTTTTTTGGCACTAACATGCACACTGTCCAAGTGGTGCCACAAAAATGTCCTGTGTTTGGCACTGAACCCACAGTCCACGACCTGTAGTGCCCCCAAGCAGAAACTGTTCAGAGCAGTAGGAGAGACGAATATGTTTTTGAGAGAAGACAACAACAACACAACGCCTGGTCCTTTATGGTCCATCCATGAGGGCCTAGAATACCAGGCTGCCATTGCGACCTTTAGAATACGGTTTGATTCCGGAACCTGATCATATCAACCAATCAATGCCAGAGAATCATGAGGTAAAACAGTCTTGATCAGCCAGGAGCCTCCTTTCCCACCTCAACAGTCCAACAACCATCAGCAATTGCTCGTATTTGCCTTGCTTGGCTGACCCCTGGAACACATTTGGCCTGATCAAACCCAGAATCAAACCTGATAAGGGCCACATCTGCTGCAGGCAGGGTCAGCTGCCAGTTGGTTTGCTCGAGGAATGCAGTCTAGGCTCGCGCTGTTTTTTTTTTCATTCTCTTTTTCTGAGGAGCTGACAGATCAGCTGATTGATGACAGGGAACTGGCTTGCCTCCACGCTGACAACGGCTGTTTGCTTGCATTTGGCATCAAATCTATTAAAGTCTAAAGAAGTGACACTATACACTGGAGCCTTTGTCAACATGAAACAGTCGGAGAGTTGTCCCTACTCTGAGACAAACAACAAATAAAAGCCTACGCAACCCAAATGAATGTCTCCTCCATCTGTTTTCCTCCTCCAGCTAATTTTCAGAAAACAATGCATCTTAGATCAACTTTCTTACAGATGGCTTTATAAAAAATCACTTAATAATCTACTTCATATGCAAATAAACATATATCATTTACAATAAATAATTTGTTAATATTTATTTCTAACAAATATACTGCATGATCACACACTTACTGAACTGTAGATGTTCCTCTGGCTAAATCAAAAAGAGCATCAGAGCATACTTCTTTATAAAGTAATATCTGTATTGTGTTTTCTGTGAAAATCATTTATTATCTCGGGATGGGGATATGCAAGTGTGATTACCAGGCACAAGTGGGTCATTGGATAATGTGTACCATTCTCTAGTGAACGCTACCACCATTATAGGTTTCTGTAGCCTGACATAACCCGCCCATAATACGAATGTTCATCCGTATCCATGGTCTGGGAACGGTCTTCTGGGGCGTGTTTACATCGGTAGAGAGTCTACCGGCCAATAAGCGAAGCTGATTAGACGAGCTGTCCAATCGTTTCAAACCAGAAGTGAATGCCCTCCCCCCCGCAGTATAATCGCATCAGGTTAAAGAACCTCCAGACCATGAATACGGATGAACAGCAGTATTATGGTCGGGCTATGTCAGGCTAAGGTTTCTGGGGATAAAAACTGATTTCATATTGGGGGTTTTCCAGATTTACAGATTGGATCTGTAGCAGATTGCAAGCAGAGCAGAGGCCAGATTAAAATCTGATGAAAATTAGACAATTTAATTAGACCATGATCAGACTACAGTATCATTCATCTACTGATGGATGGAGGCCACTGTAATATGGGGGGATTTTAAATGAAGAGTTCAGATGCAAAACCCCCTAACTCCACTTGACAACTTTTTGAGAAAAAGGCGATTTTTTATCAGGCGTTTAGAGTGTTTTGATTTTAAACAAATATTTTAGACACGGCGGGGAGCAGGTTTTATTTTATATTTTCACAAAAGCATTTAATTTCCATATTCTTCATATTATACAGGATTCACACAATATCATTAACTCAGTTTTCACAAAAATGGTGTTCAGGGGGTTTTGCATCTGAACTCTTCAAATATACTTGTACTGCGTTCTGTGACAACTAGTTAGTTCTATATACTGTATTATGAGTCACTCCAATCACTGAATTCTGTCTCTCAGCTCTTAAACTTACAACGCTTGCGTGATCCACTCACTGATTCTCTGCCATTGCCAACAGTTAAATCACTAATACATTTTTCTCTAACAATCAAAGGAGAGGTACAAATATGTACTGCATGCTTTGCCTTGGAGGCAAAATATCAAAGTTGCCATACCACAAAAACTTTGGAGATTGGCGACAAGGGTATTCTGTAAAGATGAACTAAGATAAGAAATATAGATCTCCTGAGAGAATCTGGGTCCTCAAACACCCACCCAGAGTTGCAGTCTCTTGATGGGGAAGTTTGTTTGTAAACATAACTAGAGCAGTTACTGTCCAGGGTCCTGAAATGGCTTCCATTTGTTTTAGCAGGAAATCCTGGAGTCTTATGACATGTTATATTACTGTATGTGATGGCAAAGTTAATGCACCAAACATGCATGCAGTATCCAACTGGTTTAGATAAAAGCCTTGCCTTGCTGGCATGGCAGCTGTCCAGGGTCCTGAACCTCACTGCAGGTATTGGGTTGGAATCTCTTGGCATTCTATTTATCATTATTATGAAGGTGTTATCAGGTGGGATATTGACTAAAACAAGGGGTGAGCGAGAAAGAGTTAAGTGGCGATTATATTTCTCATAGCCCTAATTATGCCATTTGCTGCTTTTCATGCACTTTCCATTTGGAAAAGGATGCATAGTGTGGTCTTAGTAACACTGTAGCCATCTCTGAGTACTCAATTGGGAGACTGAAGAGTAAAGAATATCAACCACAGTTCAATATCATGACCATAGCATCACATGACTGAGTTATGCAGGTAGAGCTATGAAATGCTAGCCAGCCTAGTGCCACCTAGTGGTCAACATCACCTGCTCAATATCCTCACATTTCACTCCAATACGGAGTCAGGGATCTCTCCAACAGCATAGGTTTCCTTCAACATTTTTTTTCTGCTGGCCAAAGAGGGCTCTGGCATGCCCAAAGTTTTTAAAGGAATAGTTCACCTCTTTATGAAAATTGGTTGTTCACCCCCCTTGAGTCACATATGTGGATAAAAGCATTTTGGTCTCAGTGCTTGTGTTTTCCTAGTATGGCATCCCCAATTTTCCCCATTTTTCAGCTTTAGCTTAGCATAGGCAACGGAATGGGATGTTTCCAGATAGCAACTCTTTGGCAACTTTACTTTCCAGCACCTATGCTAAGCTAAAGGTAAAATTGGGGTTGCCAGACTAGGACAATGCAAGCACTGAGACCAAAATACTCTGACTCACATATGTAACTCCAGGTAAGGGGGTGAATAACAAATTTTCATAAAGAGGTGAACTATTGCTTTAAAGTTCACAGAAACTATCTGCCCACAGGAAAGGAATGTACGTTAATCGAGGGATCCTAGATGTTTTCCACAAAATGAAAGGGCATGAAAACGTTTGGTATACCAGGCTAACGAGAAGGTGCTACGCTAACAGAGCACATACTTCATGGGGAGGTCAAAGGTCAGGCATGCTTCTGTGGTGGGACTGAGGGCGTTCATAATATATTGCAATGCAGGCATTCATTCGCCTGTTTGTAGGGAGAAATATGACAGGTATGAAGCTCAATTTTGACCTACCACAAATCAAATCTCCTAAACTCAACTGAGTGCCTGTGTTTAAGTGTGTTTTCTGTGCACGTACTGTATGTATGAGTGTAAGTCTCTCTTTGTGGGCGTGACTGTGCAAGAATAGCTACTGTGTGTAATCCTGATACGTCAATTAGTGGTTACCGCAGCCTGGTGAAACAAGACTTTTGAAGTAACTGAATACCTCTTAGTCAGCACAACCAATTCTATCAATGTGGGCTCATAAAAAAGGGATATTGGATTATATGACTAGTAAATCATGCCTATTATCAAGTAATATTAAATTTAAAGAGATTAGTGACAGCAGGGAATTTTGTACTGGTATGTGCAATGCTTTGCTAATGCCCAACGAGGTGAAACAGTAGCAAAGATGTCCAGCGACTGATATATGTGGATCAGAATTGAAGCTGGTTTGAAATACTCACTTATATTGTGCTTTTGAAAGAACTGCAATTAGTGCATTCACTTAAAAAAACAGGGATTTCTCTTATCGTTTAAAATGTTGGTACTATTATTCATATGAAGGCATATTATCATTCTTCAGAGCAGTAGTTTTGTCAATATAGTCCAGAGAGGATTTAGCACATTTTGATTGTGGCATGCTTCACACTAGTATTTACATAACAAGAGGATTTGACTCTTTTCTGAGCTACAAAACAACTAATAATAAACAGGATAAACTACATCTCCTACAATGGGAAAAATCCTAAACATAAAATCTGTCACTCAAAACTAATATTTTTAAAACTATTCGCCGTCACCATCTCACCACTACCATCACCTCACCTCACCTCTCTGCTGCACACACACACACACACACACACACACACACACACACACACACACACACACACACACACACACACATTAAACAAGCCATCGCATTGTATGCATACGTTATTATGCAACTCAATTAAGTCTCAATTAAGAGTCACCATCAGCAGGTCAATGTAAACACTATTCTCCCACCCCTGGCATTTATTATTTCATACTTTATACTCTTGGCCTCTTTCTCCTTTTTATTTCCCCTCTTGTGCGAACGAACAAACGCTTGAGTGTCCAGTAAAGCTGAATAGGCCCCAAAAAAGTCCCTGATCTGTGGTCAGTGCTAAAGCGTTGTCCTTGTCCTCCGTCTTGTCGACCGTCTCATAAACACAGGTGGGGGAGTGTGTGTGTGTGTGTGTGTGTGTGTGTGTGTGTGTGTGTGTGTGTGTGTGTGTGTGTGTGTGTGTGTGTGTGTGTGTGTGTGTGTGTGTGTGTCTGTGCGTATGTGTAGTGTTAACTCGGTGCAAGGGGGCTGAAAACCAGATGAAAAGATGGAAACGCTGCCGTCCATCGGTACACCTTTGGACAGGTGATTTCAATCATCCACAGGTGATCTGACTCATACGGCTACAGGTGAGCCGGGGGCAGACGGCGAGCAGTCCGTGGGGGTATGGTGCGGCTTGATACCCTTGGACTTCATGTACAAGATGAGTTGGTCAGGGATCTCGGCCAGTACATCCTTGGCCAGCCGCGCCATGCTCAGCACGTGGTTCCCCGTGCGGTCCATGTAGTCCCGGAATGGCACAAACTGTAACACACACACACATTGCACAAACACTTCTGGTATCAGCATCTTAGTTTCTTAATATCTTAGTTTAGTTTATTTCTTTACAAGGAGTCTTAGTCACTTGCAGTAAAAGAGAAGAGATACATTGCACTAGATTTAGCAGCTAGCTAATTTCCATCCCCAGTCCTTGAGCACCCAACATACAGTAAGTCAAAATAGTGAAAGTGATGATAGTGAAAGCGTCATTCAATCATAGCCCTGCGGTATGAGCTTGCTGAATGCTGTAAAGCAGTGGTTCTCCAAGTGTGGTCTGGGAACCACTGGTGGTCCGCGAGCAAGCTCAAGTGGTCCGCGCGTTGATTACCATTAAAATATGTGAATTTAGCCTGTGTCATTATTTGAAGGCCAAAGATTAGTTGTTCACTGAATATAAGAGCCAGACCTGCAATTCACTGGTTATTGAAGCATTTGAAGTGCCTACTCTATAAATGACTTGGTTAAAGGGTAGCAGCATGCAGGCATGGACTGGCCATAGGGCATACAGGGCAATGCCCGGTGGGCCAACGGTCATTTTTGGGCCGGGGCTGTCATTTACTAATAATTTTCATGAAGGATATTGGGCTAGTTTAATTAAATCTCTCATGTTCATGCAATATGCCCAATTTACAGTGTTATTTTAGCTAGCCACAACGTTATTATTATTGAATAAAATCATGGTGGGCCGCCATGGCCAAAAATGCCCAGGCCATTTTTTAGTCCCAGTCCGGCCCTGGCAGCATGCGACTTGGCAAGGGGGGCGCGAGGGCAGGTGTTCCCTGAAAAACATTTTTTGGGCAAAGTGGTCCTCAGTCTGAAAAAGTTTGAGAAACACTGCTGTAAAGAGCAAGGAGAATGAATACATTTGGAAGAACATACAGTAGACTGAAAGTGAAGGCAAATGTGAACAAGCAGTTTACATTGAGTCAATGGCACCAAAATTCTTCTAAATCAGAAGTAGGATTAGTGGTGCTGTTGACTTGATGTATTTGCATTGGCGTTTCATCCATGTTACAGTCAAGCTCAATTGTGCTTTTTGCCCCCAAACGGCACCTTCCAGGCAGCACAGCCTAAAAGGCACTACCCTTACCCTATTCCTAACTCTAACCCCCTCAACCCTCATCCTAACCCTAAACTGAGTGGAGTAGTGACTTGAAGGCAGCGCTGCCTGGCAGGCACCGTTGAGGGCAAAAAATACCAAAGACCAACAGTCGACAAGTTCATACAGAAGGGCTATGATTGACACCGGACTATCGCTTTAGCAGTTCGAGTCATTAGCTAGTCCTCATTAATCACTCCACGCCATTCTCTCCATATTTTGCGATACCCACAGTGTCAAATGATGCAAAGGAGAGGATGAATGGGGCTAAATGGCAGTTTGATAAATGGCAATTTTACAGTAAGTTGCAGTACCTGAACAATGTCTCTCTCCGCTAGCTTTCCTCGTGATGAAATCCTGATGTCATCCCCATCCAGTTCCACCATGGCTGAAAAAATAAACTTAGGTCAGAGAAATCCTGACTCATAGTGAGTGCATACATCCAGTGTGTGTGTGTGTGTGTGTGTGTGTGTGTGTGTGTGTGTGTGTGTGTGTGCGTGTGTGCATAAGTGTGTATTTAATTCTGATTCATTTTGCTGTATCTTGTATTTGCATAAACTCTAACCACACCTTCTGCCCCAAACACTCGTTCTGGCACATCTGTAAAACTCTTGTCAGCTTTTCAGCCAAATCTACGTGAACAAAATGCAACCACAACTGCTAACAAACACGCAGTAGCCTAATTATGAGAAAATATTCTTTCTTTAGCTTTGGCTAGCATATGGTGGGGTACAGTATATGCTGATGGTCCTGTGTGAGCTGAGGAACTGGGTGCAGATCTAGCACACACACACACACACACACACACACACACACACACACACACACACACACACACACACACACACCATTAATTACTCCAAAATAACAACTTACTCCAAGAGTGTTTAGTCAAAGTCAGAGAAGTGGACATAAGGCCCCAGAGAGTTAGAGTTATGACACACATGTTTTTGATCCATGTTGCCAATTAATTCAACAGACCAATCTTGTTTACCCACTTTCCCCCATTGATATCTGGCAGCTGATTAGGAGAACATTGATGTAAAGGTTGTCATGATCATCCAGCTGGAAAATGTCTATTTTTGCCACACAGCTTAGGTATCATTATAGTAATTGCTGTCATTCTTTTTTCCTTATTGTTGTTTTTGTTATTGTTAAAAGTGCAAAATTATGCTAGTGCTAGTGAATGATGGTTTCAATCCCCCAGCATTCCCATAACAACATATAGATTTATGTATGAAATCACATTTAAACAAGGATGGTATTCTCCCAGGTGCTTAAGTCCAAAAATAGTGCTTAGTGCAGGCTGAAACCATAGACTGCAACGCGTGGAGCCGATCCCTTTTTTTTTAACTTAAGTTCCAGGGAGAATACCAGCCTCATTGTGAGAGCACTCACTGGAATGATTGCAGGCTTACCATCAAATTCGGCTTGTCCAACTCCAACGATGATTATGGACATGGGCAGTTTAGCACCCTGGTCAAAACAAGAAGCAAATCTTAAAAACTCCTCTCTCTCTCTCTTCACGCTCTCTCGACTGACAACCACCAGAACACAAGAATTAATAATAACATTCCATCAACTTTTTAGTGGCACTCTTCATAAATGCCATCCAAATCCTCTTTGCCCTTGATTCATTTTCCCCTTTTTTGGAGTCCCCACTCGTCCCTGCATAAGAAGGGGGATTAAGGACTTGCAGAGGGATCTACATAATATACCTGCAATGCAGATAAGCTCTTCATTATTTTCAAACAGATAAGAAAAAACAAATAAAAAGAAGGTTGCTTTACCATCTTGTATTTAAGGATGAAACACATTCATTTTCTTTGTATGCACTGGGGCTGATTGACTGACAAGGCACACACTCACTAGTTGAAAACTCAATTTAAACTCAATTTAAGTCAATATGATTACAATAGTGCCTAAATAATTTGAAACTGTTGGAGGGCTTGAGACCCAAACCACCACCCCACTCCCCTCACAAACATACACTCTCTCTCTCTCTCTCTCTCTCTCTCTCTCTCTCTCTCTCTCCCTCTCTCTCTCTCTCTCTCTCTCACACACACACACACACACACACACACACACACACACACACACACACACACACACACACACACACACACACACACATTCACACATTACGCCAATCAGTCAGACTCCCAAGTCAAATCACAGTTTTTTGGAGGCGATGTAAAAAGACTAGCAGAGAATTGGCTAATTCAATAACAGGGAAAGTGAGGAAACACAGAAACCAATGAATTCCTTTCCAATGATGGAATTCATTTCTATCACTGGTAAATGTACAGTATAAATGTACAGATGAATCATGACGGGGAACAGATAACTTGCAGTTTGGTGGGAACAGAAAGCTGCATAGAGGATAGAAAGAAAGGGGACCTAGCAATGGACAAAGCAAAGTGCTATCTTATTCGTAAAAAGCGTTTAATTAAAATTAAAATGACAATAGCCTAGACATAAATGTTTGAACATAAAATCCTCCTCACACTTTTCTAACTGAGTGATTTGTCTAAACTTAATTGCATCTCTTAATAACAACTCCAAAATTTGTGTTGTTTAAAGTTACACAACACACTAAAAACTCAATTTCTTTGTTGCTTTAGTTTCGGCTTCTAGCTTTCATCAAAGTTTTACATCAAAGTCTGTAAAGATAAACCCACAGCTGTGTTCTAGCTCAGGACATTCAGAGAGGCAAAAATATCCCACTGAGCCGCACACCACACACGCTAGACTAACTAAACTCTCCGATAAATCATTCAAAAGGATAAAAACCAAACAAAGCTGATAAAACAAAACACAAAGAGGCAAATCTGTCATTTCCGTAAACCGTGACAAATTAAATGCCGACTGTATCCCAACATCCTGGATGGATGGATGCTCGATCACATCAACGTCTCGACAGCATTTTAAAGCAATGCATTTTAGAGTAGCTGTGGAGGTCCATAACGACAGAAATGCAAGGCACGGGAACAATAACCACCTCTGTGGCATAAATCATTTGATAGAATAAAACAAACAACGCTTTTAGAGAATGCGTGCAATGAAGAGGAATCCGTCAGTCATGTAATTGTGAGGACTTAAATGTGTGTGTGTGTGTGTGTGTGTGTGTGTGTGTGTGTGTGTGTGTGTGTGTGTGTGTGTGTGTGTGTGTGTGTGTGTGTGTGTGTGTGTGTGTGTGTGTGTGTGTGTGTGTGTGGCTGTGTGTGTGTGTGGCTGTGTGTGCTGGACTGCCTCTCCATCACCACCTCGGCCCATGAAACCAAGCCGAGAGACGAGAGACCATTTCAAAGCAATGAATCTTAATGTACATTTCTAGCTAGGGGAGGAGTGCAGATAGCAGGCCTGAATAATCAGCGTTTGTGTGTGTGAGTGTGTAGTGTGTGTGTATGCGTGTGTGTGTGTGTGTGTGTGTGCGTGTGTGTGTGTGTGTGTGTGTGTGTGTGTGTGTGTATGTGTGTGTGTGTGTGTGTGGGTGGGTGGATGGGTGAGTGCAGGGGGTATACGTATGAAGAGTGAGTGTAGTGTAGTGTGTGTGTGTGTGTGGGGGGGGGGGGGGTATGTAATAGCTAGCGGGATTGCACTAGCTGACTGATGACTGGTAAGTCGTAATTGCATTGGCTGGACTTGGAACACCACGGGGGAGAATTTCACACACACATATATAAAAAAGACCCATATACTGTACACACACTCACACACACACGCACACACACACAGTCACACAGAGAAACACACGCACACACACAAACACACGCTCATGCACTAAGCTTTAAGATTTAAAAGTGTATACAGTATACTGTAGGTACCTACAGCACAAAGTAAACATGTACATTCACACATATTAGCACACATATTGGTGTAAGACAGATTTTCTACACAACATTACACAACACAAGAAGGGAGACTGGTTATTACCTCACTTAATCAGAGACCCCCCTCCTCACCCCCTCACACACACACACACACACACACACACACACACACACACACACACACACACACACACACACACACACACACACACCAATATACACACACAACAAGCTTCTGTCAGCACTACACAAAGCCTTGGTCCCAAAGGTACAATTTACTCCTCCAGACCGTCATCTCTTCCTTCCAAGGAAGCAACTCCAGGAGCCATTATGGCTCAAAACCGCACAGCAAACTCCCATAAGCCCCTTCAACAGGAGCCATTACGGCTCAACAATGCACTGTAAGGCTCATTATCTCATGCAACCGAGGCCAGACATCTGGATTCTTCAGATGGTTAGGCTACTCTATGCAATCTACAAAATGAATTGAACCGCAACCCCAAGGCTATAACGCACGGCCATTATTAGGTTAGGCACGTGCACTAATGAAAACACAGGTCTCTGGTGGGTGTCCGCATATATGTACAGTACAGTACACCAATTACTCAGCTAATGCTATGCGCAAATATCACAGATACCGCAGATGTTAATAGGAGACTCTGGGGACAACTACCCCGTAATTTCCCGACTACTATGGCGTGGCTTATACATTGATTTTGCAAAATTTCTTCCGCTATGAGGTTAAAACAGGGGGCAGTAAGTGTTAATAGTTTTGTTTTTAACATAAACACTGTCCTGCAGCTTATACACAATGCGGCTTATATGCGAAATACTGTATACAGGTCAAGCTTTAAGTTGAGAGGCATGATCTGGGAAGCAAACAACATAATTTCATTTGACTCTTTGACTCTGAGGAAGACGCATTGCGTCGAAACGTTAGTCGATGTTACTGCACCTTAATAAATAAAAGTTTTAAGAAATCTTTGAGTGCTCCGGTCATCCCTGGGTCTAGTCTGCAAAGAAGTAGCCCAGCCAGCTTTTGTGGATATAGAGTCCTGGACTGGAAGCACCAAACCAGGCTCGAGCGCAAAGTGACACCCTACTTGCAACACAATTTAATGTATGGGGTGACTTTGGGAGAATGTACACATAGAGGGGGAGATATGGTAAGGAAAACAGTCCCCAAGGTAGGCTATACTGTGCATCTCCATATACAGAAAGAGTAGACCAGTTGGTTGGAATAGACTTTCTCACTTCACTTTGGCATGAAGCGAAAAAAATATAAGACATTAAAAAAATGCAAAAAAAGAGAGGAAAAGATAGGCAAAGATAGGCTACTTTGCAGTTGGTGGATACTTTAAACCCATTGGTTCCTCTATCAAATTCTGTTAGCTTAGTGGATGCAAAGCATTTTGGTCAAGCCTTTAGAGAGTACACTTACACTTAGTTCTGTTAATGTTAATGGTTATGACCAGGCTTTGATATACCAGAAACACATGCAACCATTATCTGAAATATGTGTTTGAAATTGATCATCTAGTTTGTTTGGATAGACACATCAGTAGGCCATATAGGTTACTATTAGTACGAGATTTACCATTTACATGAAGAAAGTGATTTTGTTGCGAGCAATTCACAGTATACAGATAGAGAAGAGAGAGAGAGAGAGAGAGAGAGAGAGAGAGAGAGAGAGAGAGAGAGAGAGAGAGAGAGAGAGAGAGAGGTGAATGAGGTTACAGCTAAGACCATATCAAGAGCCATGAAGTCAGCTGAAGCTCTCCAAACTCATGCAGCATGGTAAAGAGGGCCTGCTGTCTCCTCTGATCTCAGGTCAGATTTCTCTGTACTCCATGCAGGGCCGAAAATGGACTCCTGGCATTTATCTGAGAGACTGTGGCCCGAGCTGTGCCGATATGGCTTTGATGTTCAGGTGAGCACAAAATGTTCATAGAATACAACACCAACACCCACCCTTCGCGGCATAGCAAGCCACTGCAGACAATGTAGATTGTAGATAGTTCACAGGAGTTCACATAAACATGGGAATGAGAGGAACCCTGACACATTACGAATCAAACAAATCATATCTGCAGGACAGAGGATTTTTTTTTTTAAGTAAAACTGATCGATGGTTTCATTTAAGTTAAATATCTTGCAATTGGGACTCATTGATGAATTCATTTGCATTGTCTGAAACATATACAACACATCAGAAACAAAGATCGGAATGTTTAGAATTTAGGAGCCTACATTATTGTGAGTAAAATCATAAAATCATATTATTACATATTATCATAATATAGTATACATTTATTATATGTGAGAGGACAGTTGTGT
>JAODXP020000018.1:31239294-31244294 GCA_027497455.2 Sardinella longiceps | reverse complement strand
TCTGTCCACTTCTTTGTGCCCAACCTCCAAGGCTGGCCAGCGAGCGTACTCACAGGCAACATGTCAACAAGTTTAAAGTCCTTTAATTCACTTTCAGAGCACAAACACGGCCATAAATCACTTGCCGTCGTGTCTTTTTGGATGATTAAGATGCTGATGATGTTTTATAGTTGTGCTTCGTGCATAACAATGAGGATGAATATCTTTCCTTTGTGTATTGGTATAATGTGATTTCTTACCGAGCCACGTGGTTGATGATGGGAGCGAAGTTTGTGGGACCGTAGAGCTGAACGTCTTTAAGGCTTTGATGGTATGCCTCCAAGATCCCCTCGATTCCATTGCAGTAAGGGTTATCAACATTGCCGTTCTACAAGAGAAAGAAGAATTGTCTATCTCTGGGTCACAAATAACCTGAATTGTTTTCCTATTCACCTTATTCCACGGGTATAACAGTCTGATATAAGTGGTCTTACTATGAAGTTGTGCTCACTATATCAATCAATAAGGTTAGTGCAGTTAGTCGCCAGATAAAAATTAGTAAAGGTAGTAAAAACTTTGTTTCCGCGGCTACAATAAGGAGTTTTGTGGTCGTGGACTTTCATGAAAATTACGTGGATGCGAATGAGAGGCAGGTGGCTAATGGAAGTTCCAAGACAATCACGGTGGGGGCAGAATAAGGTGAATAGTAAAAGCAGTAACTGCATTAGCTTTGTTTTAAAGTTCTCAGCATTTTCATGTGAGAGTTTTTTAAATTCAAATGTAACAGGCATTTATAGGAGATATAAAACTAACAGTTCCTGTTTGCAGTCGCTGGATGCTGTAGAAACACTCATTTATAATGAAACAGAGAGAGGCTCCCCAGGGCAGAGGGGAGAGACATGAATAATGTGTGAATATGCAAACAAGGCAAGACTGTTACATTGGACAACAGGTGACACCATTTCTCTGTAAGCATTATGTAAGTCAGTGTGTGCAACTGTTTCTCTCTCCCTGCACGCAACCTGGAAAGTGTGTGAGACAGAGAGAAAGAAAGACAGTGTTTCTGCAAATTTCAATAACTTCAATTAAACTTAAAAATAAAAAAACACTTAAAATAAAGACTTTTTAAAAAAAATTAAGTTTAGACTAACATGATGCCATCTCAGGCAAACAAAATTGTACAGATTTTAATTGAAATGTATGGACTCTCCATCCAAAGGATATACTTTAATCACTACTTCATCAACTACAAGTAAATGGTGTGGTCACATAAAATGCACTACATTGGTGCGTCTGCAGTAATTCACAATTCAGACCACTTTAAAACATTAACTAAATGCATTTTAGACTTACTGCACAATATTTAGTCACTATGCTACATCTGAGTGAGACTGCACAACATTTTTTTACATTTTAAGCCCCGAAGGAAACCCTAGTGGGAGACACAGACAGACAGATACAGAGAGAGACCGAGAGAGAGAGAGAGAGAGAGAGAGAGAGAGAGAGAGAGAGAGAGAGAGATGTTTTGCAGTGAGTTTAAGATAACAATGACTAACTGACTTACTAACTGACTCCTTAATCACAGTCAGAATAATGAACCTGGCACTCTGTAACTAACGTAACACCTCAGAGACACTGCTTAGCCACAGAGCACGCTCCACAGATGTCAACCCATCACTCACACACTAGAGTACAGTTGGATTTAATAACCTAATGCCTCAGAGAGCCAGGCAAACACATTGTTTCTCCTCTCTTCTCTCTCTTACTCTCTCTCTCTCTCTCTCTCTCTGTCCTCTCTCTCTCTCTCTCTCTCTATCTCTCTCTCTCTCTCTGCGTCTCATCTTTGCAAATGAGGGAGAAAAAGGAGGAGATTTTTCATTAGCTATGGCATGCAAATGCAGTGAGACATTAAGGCTGCTTTGATTAGCGGTATTGTGCTAGCGCCCTGAGAGCATTAGCAGGCAGAGACCCTCTTCAGATGCTAATGAGCTTTGGGCTCAGTGCGGGCAGCATGGAGACTGGCTGACTGACTGATTGACACTGTATCAAATATTAAGAGAGCAAGGAGAGCTAATGGGAAGGAGGGGTCAGGTTTATGATGGCATGTCTAATGAGAGTGTGTATGTGTGCATGAATGTGTGTGTGTGTGTATGTATGCAGGTATGTTAGTGTTTGCATGTGTGTGTAGTGTGTGTGTGTGTGTGTGTGTGTGTGTGTGTGTGTGTGTGTGTGTGTGTGTGTGTGATATGTGTATATGTGTATACATGTTTTTAGTGTTTGCATGTGTGTGTGTGTGTGTGTGTGTGTGTGTGTGTATGTTAGTGCGTACAAATGTGTATTAGTGACCCCTCACCAGTGGGAACTCATGCGATACCCTGCCATCGGGAGGCAGTTTGGCTCCAAAGCCCAGCGCAGGGAACATCTTGTCACTGTCATAGTCCTGGATGATCTCCCCTACTGCCTTCAGGGCCATGGCATAGGCGTTCATCTGGTAGGGGTTCATGTAGTGGAGGGAGGTGGACTGGGATGGGTTACCTGGGATTAGGATGGAAGAGGGAAGGAGAGGTGATCTAGAGACAGCCTTATTTATGGAAGAGTCATGATAAACACACACACACACACACACACACACACACACACACACACACACATACATACATATTTGTGACACACATGAAACACAAGATTATTTTCACTTTCATTAAAGATCTTTCTGTCCCTAATGACAGAAAAATAGGAAGATATTGATAAAAGTATAATGTGATAAGCATAAACATTCTATTACATTGTTATAACAACTGCACAATGAATGTGTAATACACTTGTAATACAGACTATGGGAGAACATATTAGAGGGTTTGACAGAACAGAATCCACCTGGTCTATAACCTCAACCAATTTTATATCTTCAGATATTTGTGCATTTGCACTCTGTTAGTATGCAAAACTTCTACAATATTTATTTATTTATTTATTTTGTGTCCTAAATTATTTCTTGCTTAATTATAACTCACAGCAAGCCCCGAGCTATTGAGAGGTTTGTATACTTCCATTTTCTAATTACCAGGCTCAGTTTCCAAAACAGCTGACTGATTCCTGCCCAGATTTGGCCCAGATATGAACCGCATCTGGGCCGCATCAACACCACAGAAACCACCTCCCTGCTGCATCTGGATGGGAGTGCTAATTTGATTGTGATTGCGTGATTGCCGAATGAAGTGAGGCTGGTGAGCCATTAGGCCGCCCAGCAAAGTAAAACTTGGCTAATTGATGCAATCACTCATAAGAAGCCAAGCCCCGTTAATTGCAAATCAATGTGGAGGGAGGAACGTTTACAAAGAATCACTATAAACAGGGGTCAATGGCTGAGTAGCTAGACTGGCTTTTATGTGCACAAAGCACAGACCAGACAACTACTGAGAAGACAATGAAAAGAGGGATAGAGAGAAAGAGAGAGAGGGAAAGAAAGAAAGACAGAGAGAGAGAGGAAGAGAGAGAGAGAGCGAGAGAGAGAGAGAGAGAGTGAGTGAGAGAGAGCCTTGTCTTGTTTACGACGTGTGTACTCCCTGGAAATGCTAACAGGCAAACAAAATGCACTGTCAGGATGGTGGCATGGAAGCAATGTTGTAAAAAAAAGAAAGAAAGAAAGAAAGAAAAAACAGCCTCGGCAGATAAAGGAAACAGTGAGAATACTTACCGTTAGAAGCAGTGAAATCAATAGCCACTGTAAAATGGATCTGGGTGCTAAAAACAGAGACAGGCACAAAGAGAGAGAGAGAGAGAGAGAGAGAGAGAGAGAGAGAGAGAGAGAGAGAGAGAGAGAGAGAGAGAGTAGGATATAGATCAAGATGAGACTCAAAGAAGAAAAACAAAAGTCTTCAGAGTGACAGGCAGGAGAAGGGAATGGATCTAATGCACTGGCTTCTAAATCACTACAGAGGAGGAATTAATCAAAACAAAAAAACTGCCTACTTGGGAAATGGGGTCCACTTGGGTCTTTTGTTTTTCATTAAATGAAAAATGTCCACCTTTGTAAATTTACACAATTAAATATTTATAACTCTGCAAATAATAATATTCTGTGAACTACAAGATTATCCAACACCTCACAGATTTGTGAGTGTGGGAAAATATACATACAATATACAACAATACTGTACATGCAATACATTAACAATAAATGCGTTTGAAGTTAAATAAAACGATTAAAAGCATGTTTTATTGACCATTATTATGCAGATTATATTTCAAAAAGTGTTGTAGCAACAACTGATCTGTCACTATCTGAACATAACAGAAGCATCTCTATTCCCAAAACAAACAGACATTGACATGGTGCCACTACCTCCACCCAAGCTAATCCCACCAAATAGCTGGCCAAACCATATCCCACAGATCGTAACACCATTCACCTCGCCAACCACACAATAGAGAGAGAGAGAGAGAGAGATTCACCTCCATTCACCTCGTCATCTCCTCTCAACCAAACGCAGAGTGGCCACATCTCTCAAACAACAACCACATCATTCACCATCACCACCACATTCATCATACAGGTAACACAGGCATTGAATAGCCCACAGTCTCGCCCCCAGCGACTCCCTCCAACCACCTCCCACCCACCCCCGCCACAGCCTCCAGGCTCAGCCTTTTGCAAAGACCATGACTACATCCTCAACATCACTTCAGAGAGGCAACCAACCAGTCAATTCACACTGGAGCATTAACTTCACCTCAGGCATCAGACAAGCGGTGAGTAACATGGTTGTATATCATCCTTCGCTTCGCCCCCCCCCCCCCCCTCCGGCTATTGTCTCATAGTCTCATTCATTCGCTCTTTTCTCTCCTGTTCTGTTTTCCCTTTCTACTTCTCTCTCTTTCCCTTTCTTTCCCTCCCTCTCTCTCTCTCTCTCTCTCTCTCTCTCTCTCTCTCTCTCTCTCTCTCTTTCTATTCCTCTCTCCAGTATTTTACTCCCTCCATCTACGAGGAGGCATCAGAGCTTTTCCTTGATGGGGGAAAG
>JAODXP020000018.1:31231794-31234294 GCA_027497455.2 Sardinella longiceps | reverse complement strand
TCCTGAGAGCCTTGAGTGGCTGAAGGTTTTTTTTTTTTCCAGGGCTGTGAGTTAGAAAAAAAAAAATCAGTCAAGACACATAAAAAGCCATAATAGCCGGTTACAAATGTCAGAGCCTGTCCTGGGTGGCTTCACTGAGGGTGTTACAGATTGTAGCCCTTTGAGAGGGAAAAGGTCAGCCTTTTGTCAGACTGAATAGGGAAAGTGGAAGCACAAGTTCAACCACTATAACTCACACTTATGGACAACAGCCGCAGGTCTCTCGGACTTCACTTACACCTCCATAATCTCTTTTGTCAGTGTGCTTTAGGACATGCTCAACACTTAAAGGAAAGTACCGGAGTGAATTCAAGCATAGCCCTGTTGAAAGAGCTTGCTAAATGCGCTAGTTAGCGAGTGGAACAAAATAATTTGGTACAGCACAGACCGAACGCGAACGCAGAAGCGAACAGGCACTTTACACTGAATCAATGGGACCTGACTGTTGGAAACCGAAAGTAAGATCTGAGGTTACATTGACTCAATGTAAAGTGTTTCACGTTCGCGTTAGGTCTATGCTGTTCGAAATTCTTTCATTTCATGCAAAACATATTACTGTTAGAAGGCTCGTGCAGCAGGGCTATGCTTAAACGTACTCCGGTATATTCCTTTAAGCGTAAGAACATCTTCAGCTATGGAAAGTGTTTGGTATAAGATTATATGAGACTTAGAAAAAAAAGAAGTGTCATTCAATAAGCATGAGCAAAACAAACTAGGTCACATTCGTCTTCAATATTAATATTTAATATCCGCAGGGATTAGTCTTATTTCCCTCCTCTCACTTTTCTGTCAAAATGACTGCAGAAGGAAACCTTAACTGTGGCGTAGGACTTAGCCAACCGCATGTAAAGACTACAGACAACTCAATTAACTACGGTATGGAATCAATGTATCCTAATTAGTTATCATAACTACAGAAGTTTAAAGAAAAGTGTTGGTGTGATAAGGACCATAAGTATATCGCAACCTCATGAGAAGTTTGAATATTTGTCGAGGAGTAGAATTTTGTTATGTTCTTGCAGGCCGGAGAAGACCGCTTGCTAGTTGTAGCTTTCAGGTGCATCGAGCTAGGTGGTGAGTAGCTATCTATACAATTTGTTTTCATTGCCTCATTTTAATGTTGGAACTGTCATTATACTATCAACGAAGTGTGACTTTGAGCCTTTCTATGGTTTTAAACAGCGATTTGGCCACTTTGTGCACTGCAATTCAGATCTGTTTGGCTCCAATGCCTCTCACATTCTCTCTGTGTTACAATGTCAGTTCATGCGGAGAGTATAAATTTCAGCTTAACATGGCAATGTATTTGCCTTGTTGTAACCCACTGCCATCTACTCCCTTGTGAACAATGCTATTTTGATTGCACCTGCACACCGAAGCCATATTGGGAATGTTTTCTCTCCCTGGGCTTACCAACCCACCTCGGAAAGAGATAAACCATGATTACTCAAAGCCTGTTATCAGGAGCATAAACCAAAATCCAATTACGGCTCCAACTCCCTCCATGTCAGAAAGACATGCATGTAATGTAATGTAGCAAACTGAAATGAAAACTGGCATTACCATATCACAGGGGAATGCATACAGTAGCGACATGGCACCCCCATATCATATGGGGGCCTGGCTTGCATAACAACATGGCACCCCAGACAATAATGATGGGGACAAAGCACATACAGTAATGTTGCTTATGTTGCCTAGTAGTACGTGACATGCTATACAAATCAAAGCTTCTAGAGATAATGATGTTTGATGACAAGAAATGGCTGTGATAAAAAATTAGCATTTATGAATTTAGCAGACTTTTCTCCAAAGCGACTTACATTTGTCACAACAGTGGGATTCAAACCCACAAATTCTAGACTACTAGCTCAATAGCAAGGCTCCTTAACCACCACACTCTTCCACCGCCGATATGACAAGACTTCAGCAATGTAATTCGTGAAACAATATGGAGGTTTTAAGCAAACAGCTACTGGTGATCATGGAGAGGAGAGTGTTTCCTCTGCGTCTAGCAATGCTAGTCAGTCAACTGCTCTTCCCATCAGCAACCATGTGTGTTTATTTGTTCTCACAGATTTACATTTGTTGATAAGCGCGCTGCACTGCAAGGCTTCCCCACCAATCAATATCTCCCGGGTTCACGCCGACCGCCCACCCTGCAGACCAAAGCCCCCTCTTGTGGGTCTGCTCTGCTGCTCATCTAGACACACATCCGACTTTCCAGGGTGCTTTCTTCCCCGCCTGCTTTTAATAAGCTGCAAGCACCCATCCTGCATCAGTACACTTGTCTGATTATGCTCCCGGCAATGCTGCTCCTGTTGTTTCTGTTCTCTCTCTCATTTACAAAACAACAACAACAACAACAATGTCAACAGCAACAACAACAACAATGTCAACAACAATGTCAACAACAACAACAACAACGACAACAACAACAATGACAACAGCTACACAACAT
>JAODXP020000018.1:31219294-31224294 GCA_027497455.2 Sardinella longiceps | reverse complement strand
GATGTTAGATAGATGCTGTATAGAACTCACATTTAGAGATTTGAAATTGAACTTTCTGATGCATATTATATGTGGTGTCGAACAAGTGTTTTAAAACATTTGCGGCCTCTACTGTCCAAAGAAAAAGTTAGCATACAAAGCAGCTAGCTCTAGGATGACTGTCTTGTAATACCAGTGGTACCATAAGGCTGCATTATGCAATACAATGCTAGCCTGGGAATTCCCATGCTCCTTTGCTCGCTTATTTCATTTCACTCTGCAGAGGAGCATGGTGACTATGGCCGTTTTTCTCGCTTACTTTCGGTATCCAATCGCAGAACAAAAAGGGATTTGTACGGCCCTCGATTGCATTTTACGTCACGTGGTGGCTCTGGTATTGGCTCCGAGGTATGTACAGACGCTATGATAGACATTCGTAGCGCCCAATAAACGGCTATGGACAATTGTAAACGATGCTTCCGCTACGAGAAATGCAATAGGTAGGTCCCCAGACTAAATATCACTAGTGATTTTAGTTTGGCATTCGCCAGGCTAATACAATGCATGTCTTCGAACGAATGCATTCTCCGCATACAGCACCAGTAGGCTGTAGAAAGGTCGCTGTCTTTTTATTCATCGATTTCTGCACAAAAATGAGGATGTATGTATTTTAATTAATCAAACGCAAAGAAAGATGTTTCCAGTCAATCACGTAGTTAGTTAGGCTACTTCAGGCCACTCCAGCATCGAGGACCAAGGACAAGAGTTAACTTAAAACCCCTTTAATTGTTACTGGGACATGATAAGAAAAAAACTCCAATCGGTTTCAACCAGTGTTGGGGACTGGTTACTGTAATTTCGTTACTGTTGTCAGGAACTTAATAACGTAACGCATTACAGTTCAAATTTCACTAACGTCATTACAGTTACTAGACTATCGTAACGTTCGTTACAGCGTTACCCACAATTTTGTTCAGTGACATTCATATTAACAAATTTACATGTAAATCAGTGAGCTACCGGTAGGCCAACATGAATTGCTGTCAAAACCGCGTTGTTTTTATTAGTGGCGCATGCGTGCCTAACTGGTTGCTGTGGAAATTGATTGATTCAGTGAGAGGGAGATGGAAGAGAGAGAAGTCATGGAGAACACTGGCATCTTCGCCAACTGGAAATATTCGCATTATTTTCAGGTAGTTGCCTGCAAAGGCAAAAACATGTCGGTTAAGTGCTCGCTATGTCCTGGTGATAAACAGTTTTAAACGTCTACACAGTCAATTTGTCGAAGCACTGGCCAGACAGCACAGTCGTACAAAGCTGGTGGCTAAAAATCCCCATAGCCACCGTCCCGGTGATGATGAGACTGCCCCAGCACCCAAACAGGCGAAACTTACATCAGGAGAAGGAGGATTACGACAGGTAACATCGCAGGCAGAAATAAATAATCTAGTTGCAGCCTATGTTGTGGAGGACATGGTTCCGCTGTCAACAATAGAATCCCCCCGTTTTAGGAGAATATTAAGCAAAATACCAACAACGCGAGGTCCCATATCAGACAGAAAAACATTTTCGAGCTACTTGAGCAAATGTTATGCTGTAATCGAATCGGATCTCAAAAAGACATTTGAGACCACAGAATAATTCGTTTCTACAACGGCAGATATATGGAGTGCTAACAACAAAAGTTATCTCGGAATGACTGCTCACTGGATTGATGAAAACTTTCAGCGCGAGAAGGCTGCCATTGCCTGTGAAAGGGTCAGAGGGAGACATGCATATGACGTTATAGCCAGCGAAATAGAGCAAGTTCATTCAAGTTATGGGCTAAAAGTAAAGTAACGAGTAAAGTAACAAGTTACTTTTTAAAATTAGTAACGAGTAAAGTAATCTCATTACAATCCAAAGCAGTAACTAAAGTAAAGTAATTAGTTACTTTTTAAAAGTAACTTCCCCAACACTGGTTTCAACCTACATGGTCTTCATCGGGGCGTGATAGGCAGCCGGGAAAACTCTACCATAGCCCTCAACAAGAGCACTCAGACCTCTCTCTCCTTTAAAGTTGTCGACAGACAGAGAAGGATGTGGCACAAATTGCAGCCTTAATGGCCGACCCCTGCCATGGCATGTCTAATAACTATCGTTGTAGCTCATTGGTTAACTGATGAATACATCACCCTCGCCAAGATGTGGCTAATCCTGCAATCTACACAACCAAAGGGGGGCGGGCGTGGTCAATTGGATGACCGCAGGACAAAATGCAGATGGACATTGAACGTCAGCGAGCGCACCATAGACCTTTGTTCCAAATCCCCTTTCCCCACGTAATTTAGGAAATGTACACAATAGGAAATACATCTATTGTTATTCAAACCGTCATTGAATGTTTTCCCTGCACCTTACAACTCCATTAGTGTCTTAAAGGAATATTCCACCTCTTTATGAAAGTTGGTTATTCACTCTCTTACCAGGAGTTACATATGTGGGTGAAAGCATTTTAGTCTCAGTGCATGTGCTTTCCTATTCTGGCAACCCCAATTTTACCTTTAGCTTAGCATAGGCACTGGAAAGTAAAGTAGCCAAAGAGTTGCTATCTGGCAACTTTACATTCCAGCGCCTATGCTAAGCTACAGCTAAAAAAAGCCAAAATTGGGTCTGCTGGACAGGGAAAACAAATGCACTGAGACCAAAGTGCTTGTACCCACATATGTAACTCCAGGCAAGAGAGTGAATAACCATTTTTCATAAAGAGGTGGAATTTTCCTTTAAGTGCCACCAGTGCTGATTTCAGCTGATTTCCCTGACCCATACTATCCCACTGTCTCTCTGTTTCTCTCTGTCTCATTCACTCACTCAAATTCCCTGGTAAAATACCCTAAAAAAATATTATTCAAAAGAAAGTGGATGCAGTTTTAAGCTGATGTGCTTTCTTTTGTTTTGCCATGTCAGCTACAAATGTCAGGTAGTCAAAGGTTATTAGGATCAGTCACACCCACACAAACACACACACACAACACACACACACACACACACACACACACACACACACACACACACACACACACACACACACACACACACACACACACACAAATACATTACAGTGATATCCCAACTGAAGTAGCCTATGGATGAAATTATCTCCAGGTTCCTGAGCTTTGGACAAATATGACAGATTAGTGACAGCTAGGTTTGTGACTCCAGATACCTGCTTGAAGACTATTCCAACAGTACTTGAGCAAGGACTAAAGACACACACACACACACACACACACACACACACAGACACACACACACACACACACACACACACACACACACACACACACACACACACACACACACACACACACACACACACACACACACACACAGACACACACACACACAGGGAGTGCAAACAAACATGTGGAGGGCAGACATGTATTGAGTAAACATCTCTCCCTGTTATCCCTATAGTAATAACCTCCTATAGACAGGGAGAGTGACAGAGGGATACGCAATGCACATGAAAAACATGAAAATGAGACTGAGAGCGTAGAATATATATGTGTGCTCACAATTTCACATTCATTACAGTAACCAGGACATTCAATATCATTTTCATTCATGCTTGTTTTCTAGTGCTCTGCAAATGATACAAGTATGACATCCTACCCACACAAACTCGACATCACTCACACAACACAACCCAACAAACACACAGAATGCCAGGTGTCAAGACTAACAAAATCACACACATAACACATTATTAGTTTCAACTAAAACACACACAAACACATTTCACCCAATCACACAAACAAATAAACAAACAAATTATTTAATAAACAAACAAACAGCCTCATACATATACAAACACTGATATGAGTCAAACAGCGAGCGAGAATTCTCTCCAGACACTGATAAGATGAGAAAGCCCTCACACACACACACACACACACACACACACACACACACACACACACACACACACACACACACACAGAGTCAGTTATAGGCTCTAATCAGTGCTGTGATTGCCATCTCTGCCTAGATCAATAGGCTGATGACCAGCTCCCCTCTGTCTGCACACTGGGCTATGATAACTGCCATAGTCAAGTGGGGATTGAATAACTGGCGCAAATCAATATTTGTCTTATTTTGCAGAGGCACAAACCATCTCAGAACTCATTATGACAGACACGCACAAAAAAAAAGTACGCAAGGCAATTTCACGCAGGGGAGTCGTACTATAGATAAACTGAGAGTTTCTAGGGGGAGCGTGCATTTGTGTATCTCTGTGATTGCTTGTGTGTGTGTGTGTATCCTTGTGTGTGTGTGTGTGTGTGTGTGTGAGTGTGTGTATGAGAGAGAGAGAGAGAGAGAGAGAGAGAGAGAGAGAGTGTGTGTGTGTGTGTGTGTGTGTGTGTGTGTGTGTGTGTGTGTGTGTGTGTGTGTGTGTGTGTGCATGTGTGTTCATCATACCTGTCATGGTCTCCATTGCAAAGGGCTCGGACAGGAATGGAGAAGGGTTGCCAGACTGGGTTGAGTGTGTTCTTGACCACTTCGGTCTTGTGACAGATAGTAAACCTATAAGTCAGACCAACCACAACAAATCACCTTTTGTATTCACACATTACCACATGACACATGACTAACAATGCAGCGCAACAGCAGCCTGTCAAAACACATTTCTCATCTCTCATCTATTATATAGCCAGTGTCAGAATACAAATGATTTACTGGGACAGGTACTGTTCAATTAGCTCTACTCGCTAAACACTAGCAGCTGCTCAACCAACCTGCAAATATGAAAAGATATATTATCTTGAAGTTGAAAAAAGTTCTAGACCGTAATTTCCCGACTATTAGCCGCGGCTTATACATTGATTTTGCAAAATTTTTACCACTATGAGGTTAAAAAAGGGGGGCAGTTAATATGGTGTTTATATGTTTTTTTTTTTTTTTTACTTGCATAAAACACTGTCTTATACACAATGCGGCTTATATGCGGGAAATTACTGTATTAATTTATTTATTTATAC